>UZAE01013473.1:10834-22135 GCA_900617975.1 Rodentolepis nana | reverse complement strand
CAAAAGTAATTTTTAAAACTGGGGTTATGTTTCTATCGTTATTTATTTATTTATATCAAATGGCAGGTGTTTTAATGGTTATCATTAGCCATTTAGTTGATTTCAGGCTTCACAGAGGGGAAGGAACATCAAAGTGAAAAAAGTCGAGAAGGGGGGGAGGGAACAGAAGAGTGTTTCAAAGACGAAGGTAGAAAAGGTAGAAAGAAGGTGAGATGCGTACTATGGAAGTAGTCGAATATGACAGTGGGATGATGGTAGTTTGAAGTCAGAAGTCAACTGCCGATTAATAGACTTTTTTGCCGTATGATTATACGCTGCCCAGGATGCACCACGTGGAGGTAAGTCTATTGCACACACCGTATCTGTCATTATTGTGCATATCAAATGGAAGGCTATTTTTTCACGGGAGATTTTATTTTGTGTGAAATACTGTGAGCTTACACTTACTTGTCCAATTACAGAACTGCTTGGTACCAACCACTGAAACTATTCGAGTGCAATATCTCATGGAACAGTTGATTCAAACTGGGCATCCGGTTATGTTAATTGGAGCTGCTGGAACGGGGAAGTCCAATATCCTAAACGATATGTTTACACGCCTCAACAACGAAATCTTCCTGGTAAAGAACGTTTCCTTCAATTTTTACACAACCAGCCTCATGCTTCAAGATATCCTGGAGAAGAGTTTAGAAAAAAAGGCTGGAAAGAACTACGCCCCGCCTGGACAATTTAGGATGATCTACTTCATCGACGATCTAAATATGCCAGAAGTCGATAAATACTTTACAGTTCAACCACATGCCCTCATGCGACAACACATTGATCACAGCCATTTCTATGACCGCAGCAAATTGACTTTGAAAGTGATCCATAAGACGCAGTATGCTGCCGCCATGAACCCTACTGCGGGCAGTTTCACGATCCAAGATCGACTTCAACGCCATTTCTGTACTCTTGCTCTCTCATTTCCAGATGAAGAAGCAGTCAAATCAATTTACTCAGCTATTCTGGAGCAGCATTTCCGAAATTCCGGTATGTCGTCCTCTTTAATCAGGTTGGTACCTGAGCTAATTAGTGCCGCTGTGTTAATACATCATAAAATGACAATGACTTTCCTACCCACGGCTACATGTTTCCATTACGTCTTCAACCTTCGTGACCTTGCTAACATCTTTCAAGGAATGGTCTTCTCTGATGCTGAAGTTTTCACAACCGATGTAAGTATTCTCCGGCTTTATCGTCATGAAGCCTTGCGCGTCTACGCTGATAGAATGATCACAAAGGATGATATTAAACAAGCAACAAGCATAATCAATAATGGAATCAGTGTTACTTTTGATGAAGTAGCTTTGGAAGAGCTGATTGCAGAACCTAATATTTTCTGCCACTTCAGTAAAGGCCTCGGAGAAAAGATATATTCTGAGATACGATCAATGGAAGACATAACTCAGGTTCTAATAGAAACTCTTGAAATTTACAATGAAACCAACGCAGCTATGAACCTGGTACTTTTTAGTGATGCTGTCGAGCACGTAATGAGGATATCTAGGATCTTGGAGATGCCGAGGGGCAATTGCTTCCTTATTGGTGTCGGCGGTTCAGGCAAGCAGTCGCTGTCAAGGCTCGCTTCATTCATTGCTGGCTTTGAGGTTTCGCAGATTGCATTAAGAAGAAACTACACAATGGCTGATTTAAAGGCTCACTTAGCCACCTTGTATATGAAGGCGGGTTTGAAAAATATACCCATTGCATTCCTGATCACCGATGCTCAAGTAGGTCCCAGCAATCTTCCTTCTTCTCTATATCTTTTCGCTCAATGAATGACATGGTAGTGGGAAATAATCTTGGGTAAACTGCCAGGTAATGTACTTAAAAGTTCACTTCTTAACTAGACGGAAACAGGCACAATTCGGAACTACCCTCTTTATTTTAAAGGCTATTTCTGAGAATTGATACTTTAAAAGGACTTTAAAAAAATCTACTTGCATACTAATAGCAAGTTAATAGGTCATGATGAAAGAATTCTCATATTCTCAAAGACTTCTTCATTAGATTTAGAATTAATTATAAGGGATTTTGGACTTAGCACTTTAGCACTGTCAAATAGGGGACAAACAGGTTTATGTTTGTTAGATACTCGAACAAACTCATTATTTCAGCTATGATATTCACTTCTTCAGGTTGCTGATGAAAGTTTCCTTGTCTGTATCAATGATTTGTTGGCTTCTGGTGAAATATACGGTCTATTCAATGACGAAGAGCTGGAAAATATAATTAAGAGCATTCGAAGTGAGGTCAAAGCCATGGGGTACGCTGATACTAACGAGAGTTGCTGGAAATTCTTCATTGAGAAGGTCCGGAAGACGCTTAGAGTAAGTTGAATAACATTGATCTAACAAAACTCAAACACGATAACTTTGGCTAAATGTATTGTGCTGCTTATTGCATTGGTGTAGGTTATTCTCTGTTTCTCGCCGGCTGGGAGTACACTAAGAATCCGTGCTCGTCGATTCCCGGCACTTGTTAATTGCACTTGCATTGATTGGTTCCACGAATGGCCTCAGGAAGCTCTCTTATCAGTGTCTCGCCGGTTCCTTGAAGACTGCGAGGATCTTGACGTAAGACTGATAAACTAGACGAATTAGATCAACAAAGCTGGCCTGTTCTAAGACAGTTTACACTTTTAGGAGGGAATCCAACCATCGGTTAGCGAGTATATGGCATATTTGCATACAACAGTCTCTGAGATATCTGAGGTTTACTTTGAGAGAGAGCGCCGCCGTAATTACACTACTCCCAAGTCCTTTTTGGAAATGATAGCTCTGTACAAGCGCCTGATTTCGAAGCAGCATAATGAGATAAACGCTATGATCGAGCGTCTTTCTAACGGTCTGGAACGTCTAAGTGAAGCCGCTGCCCAGACCACTGACCTGAAAGCTCAATTAGCTGAGCAGACGATCGAAGTGAATGAGAAGAATGAGGCAGCAAATGCACTTATCCAGACCATTAAAAAGGAAACTGAAGTAGTTTCGGCTGAAAAAGATTTCGTAGCTGGTGAAGAGGCCAAAGTGGCTGTGATTAAAAGCGAAGTCGAGGTGAAACAGAAAGATTGCGAGAGGGATTTGAAGAAGGCAGAGCCGGCTCTAATTGCAGCTCAGGAGGCCCTAAACACTCTAAATAAGAATAATCTCTCTGAATTGAAAGCCTTAACAGCACCACCCAAGGATGTGGAAATGGTTTGCTCGGCTGTGATAGCTCTCTTTGCGATGGATGGAAATGTACCCAAGGATAGAGGATGGAGAGCAGCTAAGGCAGGCATTATGTCAAAAGCTGACACACTCCTAGCCAACCTTCTCAACTACGACAAGGAGCACATTCATCCAGAATCCAAAAAGTTGGCTCTAGCCTATGTGCAGAACCCTAACTTTGATCCTGAGGTTATCAAGAAAAAATCACTTGCTGCAGCTGGTTTGTGTGCTTGGGTCATTAATATTCTCAAATTCCACGATGTTTATCTCGAAGTAAAGCCAAAACGAGATGCCTTAGATGCGGCCAACAAGGAATTGAAACTAGCCACTGATAAACTGCAGGCACTCCAAGATAAAGTTCATACACTGGAAGCCTCGTTAAGTAAGCTAACTGGGGAACTTCGAGCTGCAACAGAAGAGAAACTTCGTTGTCAAAAGATGGCAGATGAAACAGCTTTTACGTTAGATCTAGCAAACCGCCTAGTAAATGGCTTTGGTTCTGAAAAGGTTCGCTGGGCTCAAGAGGTTGAAAATCTCTACAAGTTGAAGGAGACCGTCGCTGGGGATGTCCTCTTTACAACTTCCTTTATATCATATTTTGGATATCTCAGTACCAGCTTCCGCGACGATTTAATGGAGAAGAGAATAAGGCCATTTCTGGATCAGCAGGAGGTACAAATTCCACGTAGAATGAATATTGATCCTCTCAAGATACTAATCAATGACGCTGTAGTAGCTTCGTGGAATAACAATGGCCTGCCAAGTGATCGAATGTCTACTGAAAATGCAACGATTCTGACCTTCTGTGAGAGATGGCCCCTCACGGTTGACCCTCAGTTACAGGCTATCAAATGGATAAAAAATACGTACGGTGATGATTTGGTCATAACACGCCTTTCCAAAAAAGGATATATTGATGATATCATAAACGCAATTCAAAACGGACAGATCGTCTTACTTGAAAATATTGGTGAGATACTTGATCCTATCCTCAATCCTGTTATTGGCCGTGTGACGATTCAAAAGGGTAAGGCCATGCTAATTGGTGACAAGGAGATCGCCTATAATCCAAATTTTAGACTAATTCTTCACACAAAACTAGCTAATCCCCATTACCAACCTGAGCTACAGGCGCAAACAACCCTCATTAATTTTACTGTTACAAGATCCAGTTTGGAGGATCAATTATTGGCCGTTGTAGTAAGCAAAGAAAGACCGGATTTGGAGACGTTAAAGTCTGACCTTACAAAACAACAAAACGAGTTCAAGATCACATTGAAGGAACTAGAAGACTCCCTATTAGCCAAACTTGCCTCATCTGGTGGCAACTTCGTCGGTGATCAATCTCTAGTCGAAAATCTGGAAACAAATAAGAAAATGGCCACAGAAATTGAAGAGAAGGTAAAAGAGGCTATAACTACGGAAGCCCAGATAAATACAGCTAGAGAGCATTATCGAACTGTCGCTTCTAGAGCAGCATTGATTTATTTCATCATGAATGAGTTAAATCGCATTCATCCCATGTATCAGTTCTCTTTAAAGGCCTTTCGAACTGTCTTTGAGAAGGCCATTGATACTTCACCAGAAACAGATACCGATAAGGAGCGTTTGGCAAATTTGATGGATAATATCACTTATTCCATTTATTTATACACTACTAGAAGTCTGTTCGAAAAGGACAAATTGATATTTATCCTCTTAATGGTACTTCAGATTCAGCTATACTCTGGTGACTTTCCACAGCAACTCATTGATTTCCTTCTTCGTTATCCAGCTATTGTGGATGTTAAAAGTCCGGTAGATTTTCTCTCGGATCTTAGTTGGGGTGGAGTCCAAGCTCTGATACAAATGGACACTTTTCGCGACCTGGATAAAGATATAACTTCTTCGGCTAAACGGTGGAAGGCATTGTTGGAAAGTGAGGCTCCAGAAAAAGAAAAGCTTCCACAAGACTGGAAGAACAAGACGGAAGCAGAAAAGTTGTGTATTATGCGAGCCCTTCGGCCTGATCGCATGACCTATGCTCTAAACCACTTTATTTCTACCACATTCAGCTCAAAATATGTTGAAGGAAGACAAATTGGCTTCGCCAACTCATATAAGGAATCTGGGCCTAATATTCCAATATTTTTTATTCTATCGCCAGGTGTGGATCCTCTGAAAGATGTTGAATCACTGGGTTATAGTTTGGGGTTTTCAGTGGAAAAAAACAACTTCCACAACATCTCTTTGGGTCAAGGTCAGGAGATTGTGGCCGAGGATGCATTGGATCTAGGGGCTAGAGATGGTCATTGGGTAATACTGCAAAACATTCATTTGGTTAAAAAGTGGCTTCCAACACTCGAAAAGAAGCTGGAGCAGTTGGGCGAGATTGCAAATGCTAAATTTCGCGTCTTCATTAGTGCTGAGCCGGCTCTCAATCCCGAGTCACACATAATTCCACAAGGTATTTTGGAAAATGCTATTAAGATTACAAACGAACCACCTACTGGAATGAAGGCCAATCTCCACAAAGCTCTTGACAATTTCTCTCAGGTTACATATTCTGTTGCTCATTTTCCAACCTTCATAAGAAGTAGTTTTAGCTAACATTTTGCTTTTTTAGGAAACTTTAGAACGTTGTTCTAAGGAAGCAGAGTTCAAACCTATTATATTTGCACTTTGCTATTTTCACGCGGTTGTCTCTGAGAGAAGGAAATTCGGTGCACAAGGCTGGAACAGAATCTACCCCTTCAACGCAGGCGATCTTTGTATTTGTTTGGACGTGTTGTACAACTACCTTGAAGTCAGTTCCAAAGTGCCCTGGGAGGATCTGCGATATCTCTTTGGGGAAATTATGTACGGCGGACACATCACTGACGATTGGGATAGACGACTTTGCCGAACATTTTTAGAGGAGTACCTTCAACCAGAATTGGTAAGTAGGCTTCATTTGAATCTATCTCCTCGGTTTGCATTGCATAATTGCATGACATTTCTATTTTAACCAGATAGATGGCGATCTATTTCTGGCTCCTGGTTTCCAAGTTGCTCCAAACTCTGATTATACCGGCTACCATGCTTATATTGATGAGAGCCTACCACAGGAATCACCACATCTTTATGGTCTTCATCCAAACGCAGAGATTGAGTTTTTGACCAAAAATGCTGAACGCGTCTTCCGAATGGTGCTAGAATTGCAACCCCAAGATGATGCTACCTCTACTTTTGAATCGAGTTCTCGTGAAGAAGCCACTCTTCAGATTATCGACGATCTCATGGACCGTTTACCAGAAGGATTCAACATTACGGAACTAGGAGCCAAGCAAGCGCCTGAAGAACGGACGCCATATACTGTTGTTGCCTTGCAGGAGTGTGAGAGAATGAATATCCTTATTGCCGAAATCCGACGCTCCTTGAAGGAACTGAGACTAGGTTTGAAGGGTGAGCTGACTATGTCGAGTGCTATGGACGTTTTGGCAGGACATCTTTTCCTTGACTCGGTCCCGGAGATGTGGGAGAGATATGCCTACCCTAGTCTCTATCCACTTGGACTGTGGTTCGCTGATCTGCTTACAAGATCCAAGGAACTAGATGTTTGGGCGCAGGACTTTACACTACCTGGCTCAGTATGGCTAGGAGGACTTTTCAATCCACAGTCATTTCTCACCGCTGTGATGCAGCAAACAGCGAGAAAATTTGAGTGGCCACTTGACAAGGTTTGTATTTCCGTTGAGGTCACTAAACGCACACGTGAAGAGATGGGCTCTGCTCCACGCGAAGGAGCATATATTCATGGTCTCTTCATGGAAGGTGAGTTATAACGTGCCCTACTTTGCCATTCAACTAGCTAAGTACTAATAACTGCTATTTTTGTCAGGTGCACGATGGGACACTGGGGCAAATGCAGTGGTTGAGGCTAGAATGAAGGAGTTAGCGCCACTTCTTCCAGTGATAATGCTTCGAGCAGTGCCCATAGACAGACAAGAATCACGACTTGCCGGTTTATATGCATGTCCATTGTACAAGACCAAGACACGTGGACCAACATATGTTTGGACCTTCCACTTACGAACCAAAGAAAGATCCTCAAAGTGGATTATGGGTGGCGTGGCATTACTACTCCAAGCTTAGACAGTTTTGTTAGAGTTGATATAAATATATACATCGTTTTATCTGTTTTATATTCATACTCTTCTATGAATAGGAGAAGGTCAATCTAAGCGGTTACATCCAACTCGAGACTTTGAGAGAATAAGACATTTATTGGTTAAACCGATGAACCGAGAAAGAAAGGAGAGTTAAAATGAGGAAGTTGAGGCAGTTGAGAACAAGGTTAGAGTTTATTGCAATCAACTGTTCCACCAGAAAGCAGATGACCCCCCACCCGGTGGTTGAGCAGTCTTCACCGAGGTGTGAATTGTTCTTTGACCCGGCGGTAGAGCCTCTACAAAGTAGAAAGCAAACAAGGCATGAGTTTTCACTTAAATAAATGCGTTTCAGTCGTAATTCAAACTCTTTTATATAGAAACTAATTACATATCAGCAAGCGAACTCAGTTTCCACTCTCAGTTAAATTCACTTTCCAGTCAATTTTTAAGACATTCTAAAAGTAAGTGGGTCTTTTGTCGCGACTTAAATAATTGTTAACAGTATGGAGATCATGCTCCAATTAATATTTTCAAAATAATATAGGAAGGTAGTAAGTTAAAATTGTAGCAAATTAGCCAAAATATAAATATCGTACGCTAAAAGGTAAAGAAAAATCCATTTCAAATGAGTTATGAAAACATGAAGATCTACCTTTGGGGGCGTTGTCGTAATCTGCTTTTCGGTAAAAGTGGGATTCTTTAGCAGATGAGTCATTGTCTTGCGTCCCATTTTGATTTATCACAGGGCCGGAGTAAGGTTCGCTCTTTACTGGGACAAGCTTTCCATCGCAAACCGATTTAAAAGCTGCCATACGACCGAAAACCAGGTTATTTATTCCTTCCGCTGAGATGAATTGCCCTCTGAAGTCGCTTGACTTCACGACTTCACCGTCTTTAACTACTAATTGCCCACGAAGTAAGACCACTTCGGCACGACATGAGTAGCATTTCAGACCGTCGAATGGGTCTTCAACGCATTCCGGAATCAATCCCACCGGTGAGAGAGTAGAATCCGTGTTCCAAATGACAATATCTGCATCACTGCCCTCAGCAATTCGACCTTTACGAGGATAGAGGTTGTAAAGTCTAGCAGGGTTTGCACTTACTGCAGCAACAAATCCACAAGGATCCAAAAGAGCCTCGATTTCCACTCCAATTTTCCAGAGAGCGCTAAGGCGCCCAGATGCAGTTGCTTGTCCAGTGGGTATCCGACGGAAATCATTCAACCCCATGCCAGCTCTAACATTGTTAGCTATCGCTCGGTGACACGAACCGACTGCCAACAGATCACCAGTGGCTACATGCATTAGTAGATCCTTGGCGATCTTTAGTTCGCTTCTTATCGGAGGATCTGAGGCACAGGCTGCAGCTTTAGCCCAATTGTGATGGTTTACAGTATTTCCAGCGAAGGTGCAGCCGATTGCGGGGATGTTTGTTGTACCAAATACGGAACTACTCAGCTCTCGTTGATGACAGAGTGCCTTTGCAGCTGATGGACTATAAATGCGTTTAAAAATGACCGGACATTTGACTTCATTTGCAAGCAGACCGACACGATTAATTGTATCCGCTTCGAACCGCTCTGGCGAAGCAATTAAACAGCCTTCAGGCCCGGTGACACCAGATGAGAAAACAGATTCCGCAATTTTGTTAATAACAATGGGATTTCCACAAGCAGGCACTGTGGGAGGTATACCGAGAGAAGCACACAGTTCCATTGCATTTAGAAGAGCATCCTCAGACAACATAGGCTCTGTCGAGTTTGCACCAGCCTGCAGGCGGAACGAAAAGGAAATGACTTTCTTCTCCGCAGCAAGAGCTTTCATTTCATCTGAGATTTCTGACGAGAAGTTTGGAATAGATAGAGAAATCGCGAAATCACATCGGCATCCTTTATCGAGGAGATTACGATGATGATTGTAGGCATCCGTGATACTACTTCCGGGACGGACATTTACGTCATTAACTAGTAAGATATGCACAACATAACAATAGAACTAATATACAGAATAAATTACTTAGATAACTAATCGTTGTGGCTTTATGCAACTAAAAGGAAAAGACAGCCAATAAGGTCAAGCTCTCAAGGTCGTCTTGTTATTCGACCAAATAGCGACAGAGGTTAGTCATCGCGCTTTAATTGGGTTCAACTGTAATAGTGATTTTACCTCAAAGTATGGAAGAACTAATCTTGAACCAAAACGTACTTATCGTAGTCGTCCCTCCTCGAAGGGAAGCAAGTGACCCTCTCTCGTAATCATCAGCAACAGGAACTCCGTCAGATGGGTTCATAAGTCTACAATCCGGATCTACGCTTCCAGGTAGAATATACTTTCCTTGAGCATCAATAACCTCAACATCATCAGCGATTTTTATATTCTGTCCAATTTGACTTTGAAAAATACTAATAAAAATATTTATTCTTACCTTATTTTCTCACCTTCGATCAGAACATCGGCTCTAAGAATTCCATCGTGATTTACAATCATGCCATTTTTTATTAAAATTCGTGTCTAGATTTTTAAAGCGTTGAGAATCGCTACCCGACTTACATTCACGGCAGCCATACTTAAATCTGAATCGTCCACGATACTTTTGGTGGGCCAGGGCGCTATGTTTTCAGCCAGCCACTAACCAATCGCGTAGTGAATTGGGAACAGCCAATGCCAGAGCAGGATGAGTTGGCTTCGTATTAATGCTTTGCTGCTGAGGCTGCTTTCACGCGCATCCGCATCGCTGTGCGCACATTTGGCTTTAGCTTCCTAGTATGTGTACATTTGTCCCTTTAACGGCGGCTATTGTGGCCTTGATTTCCCCTTACACACGGGTATTTGTCATTAGGAAAATATGAGCGAGCATTTATAGTGAATCACTCAAGAACTGTTCCCAAAATAGGTCTGGCAAATTAGTGTCGATGACACTATGTCCAGTAAAGAGTTTCTCTTGTGTCCTTGGAATAGATCACAAATAATGTTTACTGCGCAATGCGGTTGGACACAGAGTTTCTCTGACTAATTTGTGACTTATTTCACTTTCACTGTGTTCTTTAATAAAATTATATCTCTAAAATAAGAATTATTATGGAATCCTAGCATGGGTTCCATTACTATTTTTGCTTGCTCAACACATCTACCAATTCATGATTTCTCAAAATGACACTGAGGAGGTAATGTGCTCATGTGCGAAAGAATCCGATCCCCATCAGTGCAGACCCAGTGAGCAGAATGGCTAACTTTAAGTCGAGAGGGGGACAGAATAATGATTCACAGACGTAAAAGAGACAGACAAACAGACACAAAGGTAGAAAAAGGTGAGGTGAATACTGTGGAATTATTCGAAGATGAAATGTAATGGGGTCATGGTAGTTTGAAATGAGAAGTCAACTGCCGGTTGATAGACTTTTTTGCCGTATGAGTATACGTTGCCCAGGGTGCACCACGTGGAGGTAAGTCTATCGCACAATTTTAATATAAGGTATGCTATTTCCTCATCACATTATGCTCGTTTTCCCAAGCCTGTATAAATCAGAAGTCATCAGTAAAATATGACAAAGTCCTCAATCCACGCAAAGGGATTACATCGGAGTCTTTATTAAATCAAATGGGAAGGTAGCTGTCTTAAATGACATGTTCCATTCGCAAATGAAGTGAGACAAGCAGTCCAGTACAATCGTCGAGATTTGCCTTCAGAATATTATTTTAAACTGCTAAAAGCAAACGAGAGGCTTCCCATTTCGAAATTGAAGGCTTTCCATAACCGTTGACAAACTAAATGGAAGTGAGAATGTGAAACAGTACCTCATAATATTATATCGGTGTTATAATTTCACAATAAATCACATTCCGGGCATAGATTTACAGCTTTAAGCTTAATACTTATCAAATTTAGAGAATGAAAATTCCCATATTTTATTAAATAAGCTT
>UZAE01013472.1:8654-22135 GCA_900617975.1 Rodentolepis nana | reverse complement strand
CCCCCCCCCCCTCTTAACTTTTTTTTCACTTTGATGCTCCTTCTCCTCTGTGAAACCTGAAGTCGACTAAAGGGATAAAGATAGCCATCAAAACGCCTGCCATTTGATATAAATAAATCTTTAAAGAGGCAATCGAATCAGTAGTCCTACCTAGGCATCTTGTCAATATAAACTTAATGGGGAATTTATAAAAGGCAAATATTGGAATGCTTAATTTGAAATACTGGGTAAAAATAGATGCCAGTTGAATGCCAAAAAAACTTTATAAAAAAATAGCACTATTAATAAATCCACCTTTTACGAACGATAATATCCAATCGAGCTCCAATTATCGAATTCTTTTTTTTTGCTTTTTCACCTCCACAATAAAATGGCTTTGTACCTCTTTCATAAATAAAGACAAATCAATATTGTCGCTGAAGATTACATTCAAAATGGCTTTATTGCAATCAGATGTGCAATCTCAGAGTCTTTGTCATACATTCATCCACATCATCCTATATTGAGGCGATTGCAATTGTTATGACGAGCAGATGAGATAAACTTGTTGAAGGAGCACAGGTTGAGGGTTATTATGGGCTGCCGCCTAATTAATTACTTTTCTGTTGTGCACGCAGACAACCGATGTGAACTTCTACAAAACATGCCAGCAGCCTATCGATCACCTCAGTCTTATTCACCTTCTGGTGGACTGTTCTCAAAAACCACCGGCCTATCACCTACTAATAGACATTTCCGTACTTATCAACCAATTACCTCCCGCTGATATTCGAGATCAGACAATTATCTACTTCATGGGTAAGTCTGACTTTAAAATTCATTAAATTCAAGCAAAAAGCAATAAATTTGTGTGCATAGGAGGGTTTTATTATCCAAAAGCAAACATATGGTCACTAAGTGCCAAGCAGCCAATCAAAATTGATCATCTTCTAATTTGGGCATTTATATTCCTGTTTAGCTAACCAATGATTGGTTTTGTAATTATCCATCCTAACAGACGCTATTCTAAAAAAAGAGCATATTTGTTTAACAAGTAAGAAAAAGTCCACATCGGCTTAAAATTAATAATTTATTTAATTGAAACTTCTGACAACTAATATTGAGCGGCATGTTTAAGTTCATAAACATGGCAAAGCCGTCGTCTTTTTTTTATTTTTCACAACAACTTAACAAAATGAACGGTAAAATAGCTTGGGGAGTGTCTGAGGAACTTAGGATAAGGTAACTTTGATTTAAAAGCTGAAATTGTCAGATTGTCTGCCTATTTCACTTTCGCCATTAATACATTTATTCAATTACTAGTTGTTTTCAGAATAGTTAGACTTTGAGTGGCACAATTTGATACGAATAATCAGCTACTTACATTTAACATTTATTGGGGATTAGTTAGTCCGCTTATCCCACGCATGTTTTTTTTTCAATTCAATGACTAACATGAAAAATAATGAGTTAATTGATAGATCAATGTAGTTGTTCATAGGAACTGTGATTTCCAATGCTATGCATAACGGAAGGCTTCGAGCATATTTAGAAAACTTTATGGTCATATAAACTCCGTTTGGCAGTTTATTTACTGAAGAGATATAGATATTTCGTTAATTTGTGTGTCCCGAATTAAAAGCGCTCCACTAATATGCCTCAAATCTGCATTAAAGAGATTATCTCGAGAGGTTGATGACTATCGCTTGCATCCAAAAATTTGGAGAGAATAGTTAAGATGGAAATTGCTAATGTTTGTTACATTTTCTGAACATTATGGAACTCAGACTTTTAGAAAATGCGGCCAATATGTTAAAAATTACAAGGGTCTGAAATTTTCCTTTTTTCCGAAAAGAATACGTGATATCAAATTCTTAATTTAAAATCAAAATTTGCATTAATTCTAATAAGCGTCGTTTCTGATTAGGAATAAATTGACTGTTAGTTCCCAAAGATGCTTCGATCTGTAATTTTCATCAGATCTTCGGTTTTGAGATATATTTATAGGTATCGTTCTTAACAGTTTTGCTAATAAATATAATTCATTTTAGCAAAAAAATATTATTTAAGATATTACTCCAGTAGACATTTCATATCCTTTTGATATAAAATAAGTTCAGTAGAACTTCATATTTTGGGATATTTTAAGCGCTTCATTGGAACTTAGCTGTCTGTTAGGCACATCAAAATTTTCATTATAAATTTATAAATTCTGTTCTTCTGTTTTCTGTTTTAATCTGCATTTTCAATTGTCCCTTTTAGCTGACACAGCGCTCTGCAAATATAAAAATATGTATATGAATGTGACTGTCATCATTCCGGAACGGAGACATTCAAGTAAGCAACATTCCTCGTGTTCGTTTTTAATTATTTTGAATTTTAAGAGAATGTGGTTTTTTATTAAATTTGTATAATACTATGGTATATCTTTGGAGGCCACTAATTTGGTTGAATTTCTAAGGTAACAGTGCTAGAGAGAGGTGGTAGTATGAATCAACAGACAATACCAGTAAATATTTCTTCTAAGAACTAATATTGGCAAGTTTTAATTAACTCAAAAGTACCCTTAGATTAAAAATACAAGTCAACGGTAAAATGAAAGGAATTGAGTTCTCACTGTATTGGACAATATTTGGATATGTAAGCACTTGTGACAACGATTCATGTTATTTTAATTAATATATCTTTAAACAATTGTCATGTGAACTCGGTAGTTAATGAAATTCGGACAATATATTTAATTAACCGCCATAAATTTGTAAAAATATATATTTAATAATTGTATAAATCCCTGAAATTGTTCTTATCTTCATGATGACCACCAATGTTGACAAAAACTAATTAATAATTAATGCGTTTGGGAAAGAAAGTATTTTTAATTCTCAAAAAATAAGTTCGACAATTATCTGATTAGAATTTTGCCAAACAATATTTTTCATTCATGAGATTATAAATTCTATTTCTATCGTAAACTAAATTATTTAGATCGAAATATTTGTAATATTTCATTTTGGTGGAGGTAGATTTCTTATGATTTTACCTATGCATTTATTTATTCAGTGACAAAAATTTACTATTTTAGCACTGTAAACTACACCACTAAAATTGATATTTTGAATATCTGTTTTTCGCATTAACAGTAGTAACGTCTAGATATTCTTTTTGAAAAAAAATGACTATAGCTCAAGCATCTTGAGTTTGGCGTTATCTTAAAAATCTACTTGCTTGAGTAAAAAATTTGTGTATGGAAATATGTGGGTTATGAAAATATTCTTTTTAATATTTTGTGCAATTTCTCGAAGTTTTAAAGCCCTTCTATTAAAAAAAAGTTCCTCTCTAGTAACTTAAACTCGCTAAAGTAATGATTTTTAAACTCTGTTCATTGCTAACTACAATCACCACCTGGATTTATGTTATTGTTTAATTGCTGCTTCAAACAACATGTGGCGTTCTTTAACACATGGTAATATTTAATGAGATGCAGTGACTTGCTACTCCAACAAGCCTTGAGTTATGCTCAGTAATATCTATGGATGATTCTCCTAGTTTGGAACGATTCCCAGGATTGGCTAAGCTAGGTCAAATTTATAGAAGAAGCAGACTAATGTTGTAGAATACTTTAAGTAATAGTAGTCGAGTCGTGTTATGTTTAGGGTTGTGTATCAGACGTATACGCTTGGCTATATCCAGGGTATGAACTGGATTGCTCTAAAGGAGTATATTGAGTGGCAGAGTACTTAGTCATTATTTATACTTTTGGATACAATAACAACATAATGACTTCGGTGATTGAATGTCTGAGAAGGTTCAACACTCGTACCCTCATCGCGAGATGAGCATGACGTAAGCTATGTTACATAATGCTTGAACACGCATGTTCATCTTTGTTTCAGCCATTCTGGCATTAAGCCCCCTCACCTTCCCACAGGGCCTGAAAATAATGGCTATTTTTAATCCTAGAAATTTGCAACAAAGAAAGATATTTTTTTGTTTAAATTTACATTTAAAAGATTGTTGCGTGGAAATCAATTCTGGGTGTTTTCTTATGAATGTCTATCAAATAAATGCTATAAATCATAAGTCAATCACACTATTCCAACTTAAGATCTTATTTTGTCAATTGTAAACGCGAATTAAGTTTTTTGCAGGGTTCTAGATTCTAATGGATGTCTAGACTCAAAAGTTGTGTTACATTTACTTCCTAGATATGAATTGTCCATCTGCTCTCACTCACACAGTTCATAACACTATATTTAAGTAAATTTAGGACATTTTAGCTTGAAGGAGTTCAGTGAGGCAAATGATTATTTTTACTATTTTGGGGGAGAGTACTTTTTAACCGGTACCTTAATAGTTGCTTTGGCATGTATCCACGTTTAAATAAGTTTCCATTCAAAGTAGTTTCAATAAATTTGCATACACACGCTATTAATTTTAAAAAAAAATTTCTTCGCATCAGTTTTTTCTTGAACATTTAAGAAAAAATTTAATTTGAATTGTATTCCGGCACACTGAAGAAATGTTCCCCCCCCCCCAAAAAACAGATTTATTCATATTTCGCAATGACAGTGGAAGTGTATTTCTTTTCTGTCAGTAGCAGGAGAAAGTTCCTGCAACTGACATTCTTTTGCCTAAAGTTGTATTAAAATAGTTTAACATTTTTTGCCTCAGTGCTCATGATATGGAACATAGCCAAATGCGCAGTAATAAATCTCACTTCAATTGGGATTCAATGTGATACCATTTTATGCCACAATTAATTTTGATCTAATCATATCTTCCTGACAAGGCAATTACTTCATTTAGTGGATTTTTTCTTTCTTTCTTTTTGATGATCATTGGTGCTCAATTTCACACCTTGATACCATGATCAATTTCACGAAGTCGAAGTACTGAATATGGGATTTTAATTTAAACACAAATCACGTTCAGCATAGGTCTTGAGCCATCTATACAACAGCAAATTAATCCAGAATACATACTCTTAACTTACCAAATTTAGTGGCGTTGTGGTGGATTCATGGGATTATTCGAGTCGATAATGCATAGAAATGTACAGCCAAAGTTCTTTTTCAAGTTTGTACAAGAACTTGCAAGCAAGTGACAAAGAGTGCACGCTATATATGGTTTTGATATTTTAAAAAAAAATAAAAACCGAATCTTGACTTGGCTTTGCAAAAGAATGCGCATTTTGGCGACGTATGGTGTGGTGTTGGTCGACGGAATAAGCAGCTGTATACAAAGTAAGTGTTGTCTTTTATAGATTGAGCAAAAAAATTGAGGAAATTGGAGATGATCCAACAATTATTGAATAATAGCAAATGCTTTGGGGGAAGGACCAACTTGATCCTCTTACACTTCCTCCAAACGCTATATTTGTTTTTTTTTCAGTACAGATCCGATTTCTGTTATTTCCTGCCACTTTTTTCATCTGGATTTTCATGATGGCAAATGCCTTCCGTATTAACCGGCGAGTTGATAGCTCAGTCTTCTACCAATTCCTCAGTAGCCTCTTGTTTGCTATTTTCAATTAAGTCGAATACTTTGTAATTAGCCAAAATAAGCATTTTAGTGTATACGATGCACCTAAATACACGAATTTAATAAGGAGGGGGTTTATGATGATGGTACTAACATTTCCTATAGAGAAAGGTGAAATGATCAGAAAGGACAGAATTTTATTCATTAATTTAGAAGCTCATTTGGCAAACTTTTTCCCCTACTGTGTAAAAATTTGAGATCATGTCGAATTCTGTCAGGTTTTGCCTTTATTTATTCTTTAATAACTGAGTACGGTGCTGCAATAAAATTTTCCTTGTCGTTAAAAGTTACAAAATTGGAATCAGAATATATATATATATATATTGACAGTGGTAATTATGAATTTTATAATTCTGTCAACTAAATTTTTAAAATGGATATTTGTCACACAAAAAATAATAAAAACAACAATAAAATTTTGATTGATAATGCCTGATTTTGTCAAAAGTTATTTATTTCTCATTGCAAAAAAAATCATTTTTCTCATATGAATTATTCGGAATAAAATTGAAAATTGAGGATAAACAGTTTGTCAGTTGTAACATGGAATATGAGTGATAGAAATGAATCAACCAAATTTTGTCCCATCTCAACTAAAAAACACCCAGTCAATCTTTTATTCTCAATTTTTATTTATGTCGAAACTTATCTCATCTATTAATCAATTATGCATCTGAAAAAACTGACGATATGATTTCATGTGATTTATTAGCCATACTTGTTTCACAATTTTATAACAAGCATTTATTCGAGAAAGACTTGTACTAATTGGAGGGAAGAACTATAGTGAGGAAATTAAGAAAAGAACCACAATATTTACCATAAGATATCGGAAAGGTGGGATTTTTCTCCTTTTCTTAAATTGGAAGCCCTGAATAAGTCCCCTATATCTCATTTCTGTACAAATGGTCAAAATTGACCATCCAAAGTAACTGGAACAAATATATTTAGGTGAGGAATTTGGATTCCATATATCGGTTCCTAACTTTTGCCATATCTAAAGAGAGCGTTTAGTGGCCCCAGGACTGCGGTTCCCAAATAGAAATAGAGATAATTTTGTCACTATAGGACTGTATGCTCTCATCAAAGTGGTGTCTTTATATCTCCTTTTGTTTCTTCTGACTCATGCATAAATAATAAAAAAAAGGCGCAGTGAAATTTTTCCTATAAAATTTCGCTCATATCGGCCAATCAAAATGGGGTACTGTGACGAAGTAAACGTGCTTTTTTTAGTGGTTATTCCGAAATTTCTATGTAGCATTTAGTCTATTTCTAAGTGTGTAGTTGCATTTTAAAGCAGAATGTTACTGCATATTTGTGCATTTTCTAATTCATGTAATTTTTGGCGCGCGATTTCAGCCCAAAATTTCTGAATAGCTTGCCCTTTTAGAAAGCTTTAAAAAATAAAGTCAAAATGAACAATTGTAAGAAGTTAAATCAATTTTTATTAAAATCGATCGATTAATCGATTAATTTACAAAGTCCAGGTGGAACGCTTAACCTTGAGAGAAAGTGAAGCTTTATTTTAATTCTTATCTGTTATCGTTTTTGTTTATCGATTTTTGTATGACTCATTTCCCTGGCTTTTGAGCATTTATTTTGAGATATCAAACACCAAAGTTCAGAGTTTTAATTCCGAAAGAAACTGAATTAAGGTTTGGAATTTAAAATATTGCTACCCTTCTTTCCCAAAAGAGCATAATTAGGCCATTTTGTAAAAGATCACAAAGGTCACAATGTGGAGAATTAGCAGTTTTTATCGAGCTTGACTGGCTATAGTAACATCATCATTACGTGTTCGTGTGTATTTAGGGTTTCTAATGGTAATTGCTAATAAAACGCTAAGTTAATTTATGATTTCCTAGGTACCATATATACCTTTCCATAAAAGGTTATGATACGCGAAAAGGAAATTGACGTTTTTCTGAGGAAATGATTCACTCAGCGGTACCAAGCAACAGTCCAACTGTATTCAGTAAAATGGAATTCATTAATCTTTGAATGACACTTGGCTATTTAAGAGGATCAACTTGAATAGCACATGTTCAAATAGACCATTGTTATAATATTTTCTTCAAAGCATGGCTAAGAGCATGCCTTACAAATTTGTGAGAAAGATTCTGTCATTATTTTTGGGCTATTGAAAAATTGATTGAATTGAATCTGCTGTGTTTAAATCTTCCAAATCCAAGTTGGCAATATTCAAAACTTATTTGTCGATCTGCTTTTATGAACGGGTTGATCATGAACTTCTGTTAATGATGGTGGTTACTCCACTAGTAGGCAATTCTTAGTTGCAAATGCACTAAACTTGAAATTTAAGGTGTATCAGTTGGAAAGAAATGTCACTTGCCATAATGAAAGTGAATTTAATCGTCTTTGGCAGAGTGATTGCATTTTAACGAGCTTTCATTTGCAACATGGAAGGTAAATATTGTATTGAAATACTAGTAGGATAATATATAATTAGTAAAACCATTGAGGAGGGTGTGGGAGGGGGAAGGAACTGTGATCGCTTTGATTTTTTTGAAATCAACTTCTATACAATTTTTTTATGACACGATAACTATATTTAACATCTCTTCTCTCTCTCCGCCAAATTTTATATTCACCATTGCATTTAAACTTTTGATTAAAAAGAAGTGAGCCTGTTAATGGTAATCACTAGTTTCCTATTTTCAGTTTTCTTAACATTTATTGAAGTGAAGTGAAGCAGAGTAAAGTTATTCCTTTCAGAGGCATGTATTCCACGTACTTTTGTCTTTAAACCCACGAACTAATGTTTTGTTAATTCTTGCTATAAAATTCGTGATGAAATCGTGACAACGGCTATGAATCGAGAAAGTGGTATTAGAAGATCAAATTTATCACAGTATTCACGATATATTAGGTTGGCAGCTAAATCATTGCCAATTTCAAATAAGAAGGCAAATTCGGAATTTTTGTTTAAAAATATAACTTAATTCAATTATATATTGGCCTTTCTTGTCGATGACCTTTTTCCATCGTTCTGGCAGAGTAAAAATTCCCCGTTCGTAAAATGTCTGGTCTTTGCTATTAAAAAACTGAATTAGGTGTGATCCGACATAATCCGCGTTGTTAAAACTTTTACCATTTAAAGAGTTTTGCATGGAACGAAACAAATGGTAATCCGAAGGCGCAAGGTGAGGGCTATATGGTGGGTGTGACAAAACATCCCAACCCAGTTCCAATCATTTTTGCCGAGTAACCAAAGATGTGTGGAAAACATCACCCTTCCGATTTGATAATGCCGGCCGCTTATCTTCAATTGCATCCTTCAGTTTTTCGAGTTGTTCAACATACACATTTGAATTTATCGTTTGGCTCCGCGGCATGAGTTCAAAATACAAAATTCCTTTGTGATCCCACCAGACTCACAGCATAATCTTTTTTGGTGAATCTCTGCTTTTGATACTGTTTGGGCTTGTTGATCTTGCTTCACCCATGATCTCTTGCGAGTAACATTGTTATAAACTATCCACTTTTCGTCGCCAGTAACTAGGTTTTTCAGAAATGGATCATTCTCATTGCGTTTCAGTAGCGGCGAATCACAGATGCTAATCCGCTGCGTCAAATGAATTTCCTTTAACTGGTGAGGGATCCATAAATCAAGTTTCTTGACATAACCAAGGGTTTTTAATTTTTTGCAATGCATGTATGCGACACATTGAGCAGTTTCTCTGCAATATCTCGTGTTGTGCTGTGACCATTTGAATCGATAATGGCCTTGATATGGGTTTCATCCACTTCGACTGGGCGGCCAGATCGTTGTGAATTTTTCAGTGAAAAATCACCGGAACGAAATCTTTCAAACCAATTTCGACACTGCCTTTCTTTTAAGGCTTCATCTTCATATACGGCACATAACTTCTTTTGTGCTTGCGATGCGTTCTTGCCTTTTTGGAAGTAATACAATAAAATGTGTCGGAAGTGCACGTCCTGTTCTTTCATTTTTAAATTGGGATAAAAACAAAACTAAAGAACTAAACAAAAAGTTTTTTTTACTAATTAACCTAGAAGCCCATACAGTAAGAAAAAATATAGGTTAGATGCTCTGGCCACGTTAACAAAACAAAAGAAAGTATAGAGTGAATCTGTCAACAAAAACGGCAATGACTTAGTTGCCAACCCAATATTTTGTGGTTACCTTTTTGCAATTAGTATTAAAAACGTCTCTTTCAAACTATTTGCCCTTCTTCCTCCATTAATCTGATGTCAACGGGAATAGAGGGTGGCTGAATCCCGCCTGAATCATTGATAGGAGTAATTCATCAGAATTAGATGATTAAGGTCACTGGTTAGTACACTGTTTGAAAAAAAGAAAACTTTGAAAGAATTGGAGAATAGCAATTGAGACAACGAGACCGAAATAACTATATGAAAGCAACATAACAGACGATTTACTCCGTAATAGGATTGGAACACTCCGATATCGAAATTGGGGCTTTGCAGCAATAGTGTTTCAACATCTATCGTAAAGATCGCGCTCATTGAAGACTTCCGTTAACTACAAACTTGGGCAAGTGACACAATGATAAGTAAATTTCTCGGCTAATCGGGACATCCTGGAACACAAAACTCTGGTTCTGTTCTGATGAGAAAAGATTTTGTCAAATTAAAATGTATACAACGAAGAATAACAAATGGGTTTTCTTACATTCGGTCGAAAGGACACACCTCGGGTATTGTAACTCCGTTTAACCACCTCGACCACCACTGGGGTGAAGTGTGGTAATGCCTCTATTTTTTCATTATTTTTTAGAAGAGTGTTACTTGGGTCGAATTCAGATACCTGGGTGGGAATGCGTGAATTTTACGAATTAGAGTTACCATTAATTGGCTATGAGCATGGTAGAACTAGGTTTCGGTTCGCTTCAACCCTTTCTCAAGGAAACTTGATAGAGAGTCCTATAATTGCAATTACTTCAGTTCCAGCCTTCGAACTCAAACGCCTTCTCAACTACATCCCTCCTCATCTCTTAACCCGGTGGTAAACCACATATGCACATATTTACCACCCAAGAACTACAAGAGCCAACCCTCTAATTAACTGAGTTAAAAGCGGTTTTTTGAGGCTATTCCGTGAGAGAGTACAAAGTCAGCTTGCACTTGGTTGTGTTGGACTGCTGATGAGTTAGTATTGAGGTTGCAGTAGACGCCAAAAACGAGTAATCTGAGTAAAATTCTTCGATGGTAGTGTCATTATCCCTTCTATTGAATTTTTAATAAATCTGCATATTTAAAAGCTTGTGATAATTATTTTTGCATTTTTCTGATGAGACTATTAAATTTATTTATATTATGGCTGTAAGAAAAGAAAGGTTTAGTATCTTCTTTTGAGTTGAAGTTAACCTTTAAGTAAGCGGTTATTGAAATCTGATAGCATTAATAGAGAGGACCAAAACCAGATTTTGTAAATTAGGTAATAAACCTTTTGGAATTTCAACTTTTGCGTTAAAACACTTCGTGATTGTACGATCATCTCTGTTTCTTAACAAATAAGCAGCATATACATATATATATATTATTTATTTTATTTATTTTTAACAACGCTTACATCAATTAGAAAGGGATTTCCACATTTCCTCCTAACTGCGTTCTCTGAATCGGTCCTTAAAATTACGTAAAACCTTTTTTTAAGACCGGGAAAGAATTTGGTGAATAATGTTTGATAATGAGTTTGGGATTAGTGGAAAAACAAGACGTTCGCTATGCCTTAAAATTTTCACTGATTTGCTAAATTGCGCGAGTTGGTACAAAATCTTCGCCCTAAGTATGCGTCAACATCGTTTATTACCGCTTAAATAATCGATAGAAGATACAATCTAATTTCTCATGACAATTATTGCAGTAAGTACAGGAAAAATTACTACTGTTTTTTCGAAATATACCGCTTTTGTAAAATCAATTCACATTTATCATCCTAGTAGTTATAACGCAATATATAAATTATTTGTATACTTAATTTTGAGGTTTTATTTCGTAGAGTTATAATAAAAGTTTCTTTGTTTTTTTTGCTATTTTAGTTCCAGAGGGTAGAAATATAGCCCTAGCGGATTCCGCAAGTGTGGCACATGATGATGCTTTAATAATCCCCTCGACAAAGCCCGTTCTGACAGATTTTGGGATGTCCGTAAACCCACGCAGCAGCCGATTCATCGGTCTTTTAGTAGCCTACATTCTCATAACTCTCCTAGTAGTCTATATGGTAGTTTGCGCGGTCTGTTTCCAACCGCAAAAATGTCTTAGTCTCGTTGGTAGAGGAACAAATGGTGAGGAGGGCGATTCTAACCACCTCCCGCCGCCTCAAACTTCCATCACAACACCTCCAGAGTCCTCACGTTCCACGCGAACCCGGAGATTTCAGTGGAATTGGTTTCGATCTCGAAATTCCATAAATCAGAATACCGATGTGCCACTTGTCCTCCCTAGATCTAATCCACACTTTTCCAGATCGGTCAATGGTGAACGCTTTCTCCATTATCCACTCAACTTCTACCCAGAGTCGGCTGATACTAGTATGGAGGATGGATCTAACTGGGCTCCACACCAAACATCACATCATCAACATCACCATGAATTACATCACCATCGACGATCCGTAGTAGTAAACTCGCACTGGGATCCTCGAGTAAATGAACCCTGCTATTCCCCTCTACCCACAATAGGCTACCATTGATCAGCGCGAAAGGTGTTAAACAAATTCTTAAAAAGACGGCTACTACTTAATGAAGGAAATCATGAATGCACTAATTTAAACTTTGTTTCCTCTTTACTCAGTTGTTTTTGTTTTGTAAAAAGAAACGGACGAAAGGTGTAAAGTCTATTGAAATCCGTGGTTCTTTCTGGTCCCCGAATGTTTTGTTCCCTAACAACTGTTTGCATTTTGCACTTCAAAAATACAGACTTTATTCGTATCTTAACCGCCTTAGTATCACTAAATGAACTAGCTGATAGAGGGCGGAAGGTGGAGGTGGGTGGAGGTGGGTGGAGGGGATAAGGGATGTTGTATGCTCGATAAAAATTTTCCTCTTTTTGAATTTAAGAAAATTTTAAATTAAGTGTTAGAGGAGGAGAAGAGTTAATATGGACATATTTCAAATAACACTTCAGTTTCGAAATATTTTGAAAATTCACTGATCAATAATTCGTAATTGAACAATGATCTCAATTAACACTAACGAACTGATTTAACGAAGCCGTAGATATTTATTTACAAAAAATGGCAGGCTTTATGATAGTTATCATTGGCCCTTTACTTGACTTTGTGATTCACAGAGGGTGGAACAACAAAATCACTGTAAGTTGAGAGGGGGAACAGAAGAGCGTTTTAATGACGTAAAAGAGACAGACACAAATGTTAGTACTGTGGAAGTGGTCGAACTTGGCATACAGTGGGATGATGGTAGTTTGAAGTGAGAAGTCAACTGCCGGTTAATAGACTTTTTTGCCGTACGAGTATACATTGCCCAGGGTGCATCTCTTAAAGAGTGGCTGAATTCATGCTTCTAAGAAACAGAAATAAATGTCATTTGTCCAAATGAGCTGTAGAGTCATACAGTTGACGATGTCACAACATATAAACCACTCCATTCAAATATGCAACATTCATTTTTATTGCACAGACTGATGGAAGCAATCTAGCTCTGCAAATCAAAATGCACAGATGAGTCAATGTGACATTGACATTCTATTAGTAGTTCTCGCTTTCCTCTGTTGTTCCTATTGGTCTAATATTAGTTGTAATCTTCAAGTAAATCCATGATCAACACCAGAATGTATTCCATTTCTTTGATGACAAGTAAACCGGAACTTCGAACAACTCTCTCCCCCCCCCCCAACGGCTTTTGTTTATTAAAGTTCCAGTGGTACTATCTTTCCCTTCTTAGAAGCACTACCATTTGTGATGTAATACTTGAGGGGTGGAGAGGCGGGGAGGG
>UZAE01013470.1:0-22180 GCA_900617975.1 Rodentolepis nana | reverse complement strand
GGTGCACCACGTGGAGGTAAGTCTATCGCACACCCCATCGTCCCATTATCATTTTTTCCAGTTTCCTTAAATGCACAACTTAAGACAAGTTACAAAGGTTTATATAATGGTCGTGTGAACTGATCGAGTAGAGAATATTCATGCAATGCTTAAAGACTTCCCTTGACTCGACTTCGATAGGGAATCTTGGGAAAAAATTGCGGACCAAAACTCCTCATATTTCCTAGCAATAGAGGTTTGTATGCTGCTCGAATTCTTCCCGGACAAAAATTCAGCAACTATCTTGCAAGGTTAGCTGCAATCATAAAGGGGGTTTTGTGCAGCCTGTCACAAACCGCTTAACATCATTGGCTCCAAATGAATAATGGTAGTAATTAAAATGTCATAATTAAAATATTTCAAACCCTCCAAAAATTAATTGATAGCTATTTTAGGAGCGAAAATAAATCTATTTGTAAACCAAATAACCACGCGCTATAGCGAATAGTAAGCATTTATTTCCGTTACTGAAATTGAGAAATACATGATGATAGTTCTATAAGCCTCTGGCAATGCGGATTCAATTCAATATGAAAGTACGTCAGGCAAACATTGATCCACTTTTGCACTGGATGGAACTCGCTCAAAGTTTAACCGACACGCCGAAACCATCCTTTTCGCAAACACATCGCAGGGAGTTCCACCATTTCCTTGGATTTTCGCAACCAAGTAATTCGTTTGGAAATACAATTGACAGGACCAGAGTGCATCACTTGTCGAGCCGACAAGGTTCATGCTTCTGCATCCCCATCGCCGAGGGCCGATCAACAAGATCTATTCACATGCCTTTTTACTTGCGGTTGCGTGGATACAATGAGGAAACCCCTGTAGACGCCGTAAGGGGAACTTCGTAAAACCTCTTGCATAAGCCTAAATTAATCACCCTCGACCGTAAGGGTATAAAGGATACCATATGTATCGACAGGTTAAAACCGACATAGTTGGAGCATTCTGCTACATCTACGCTCGTCGTTAAAACACGCCTCCCTAGTCTTTCGACAATCATAGAGACACAGTACCCTTTCCTTGCTCACCATTGCAATTTCCGTACACGAGGATGACGGGGCATGGGTTGAGTAAAAACGCACTTTGCTAATCGGAAGAAAGCCTTTTAATTGGCCTTTGGCTGTTTGTACATGCGATTACTCGTTAGGCGATGACGCGTTCCACAATTCCACCTATAAATATAATTCGTTAACGAACTTTCTAAGTCAATAAAGTCAGAAAGAAAGTTTTCAGCACGAATCAGTGCACGTTTACTTCATCACAAACACTTACGTAGAGACCAGAAATGCAAGCCACGTCTGTACTCATATCACCTAAAATAATTGGACTCAGGTTAATATCGTCAATTTTTTTGAAAACGTCAGATAAAAATTGTCACCAGGAATCAGTGCACGTTTACTTCATCACAATCACTTGCCTTGCTGAAAGATTCGTCATTTAACCGTGGCATTTGAGCATTCAATGGAAATCCCAACGAATAATAGAGCGACAAAACACCACACGGGCATAGACCACGTTGCCGCACATTACAGCGATGCAACGATGAAATAAAACAAAATTATCATGATTTTCATAACTTACCAGTTCCTGTTAAATAATAATTTTCATCTGTATTGTAATACATACTATACAAATATTACGAAAAGTTTATAAATCAGTCTTATTTCCCGAAGTGTATTTCGTGTGCTTACTACGTAATATATGTTATATATATACGGGGTGTGCGATAGACTTACCTCCACGTGGTGCACCCTGGGCAACGTATACTCATACGGCAAAAAAGTCTATTAACCGGCATTTGACTTCTCACTTCAAACTACCATGACCCCCCTGGTTGTCATATTCGACCCCTTTCACAGTACTTATCTTACCTTTTTCTCTTCTATTGTGTCTGTCTGCCTCTTCTAAATCTGTGAATCGCTCTTCTGTTCCCCACCCCTCGACTTTTTGCTACTTTGATGAACCTTCCCTCTGTGAAGCCCGAAGTCAGTAAAATGGCTGATGATATCTATCAAAACGCCTGACATTTGAAATAAAAAATATGTTATATATATATATATATATATATATATATATATTACATATTATATTCGCAATACCACATTATGTGCTAAGTTTGCAGATGCATGAATTGAGATCGATATAACCTGTACTCGTATTCTTAAGTCGTTGTGACCACGATACGTCTAGTTTGCACACCGATTGTGGGGGGGGGGGGAATGCAAGAAGTAACCCTATGCAAGTCAAGTCGCAAGTTAATGCAGGATTTATTTTAAACAAATTGAAACTCTTTCTATGCCAGTAAAGAACAGTTACAATGATTGAACATCTAATGCGAAGGAGGTTAAAGAAATAGAGATTATGCCGACGGAGTGCGTGGAGCAAATATTTCTGGTCCTTTCTCTCTTCTCCCTTTGCACAATCTAATAACGAGAACATTTAACTCCAAATGATCTTTTAAATAAAGTATTTCCAGTTATTCGGCATTTCCAAGCTTAGGCAGTCAAATAGTATATTTTAGCTTTTAGCACCTACATTCAAAATTTTAAATAACAGGAGAATAGCATTTAAGGGAAGTAACATAACTTAGATGAATTGATCCATCGCACAAATGCCATGGAACTATTGCTCTTTTAACTGTAACTGCGTAGCAACCTGTTTATTAATCCCTTGTTTTAATACTTTAAATAGCATTTAATGAGTTTTTTACCCCTTTACGAAAATTAATGCGAGGAAGTCAGTTTATGCCATACGATCTATCATTCCACCCTGTTTTTAAGTTTTTATTTTGTGCAAACACTTATTCGAATGTCAAGCGTTATTATTTTCTAAACCGATTCCCAATAAACCACCACAGAAGCGCATTTTTCTATTAAAATGATGGGACCTTAATTTTCCAGCTTGAGCACCTTTGTTGGAGAGCCAAACTTAGTTCAGTTAACTTAAAGGACCACCTCCCCCCCCCCCCCCCCCCCCCACAACTTTCATGCACTTGATATTCTGAATTCTCCTTGATCTGATTTCTCTAAGCATATAGATAAACTTATGACTCATTTAATAGTGCCTTTCTACTCGAATATTGCAAAAGATTTATCCACAGTCTTACTTATGCCGAATCTCTCAGCATTACCATATTCATACTATTTAAAATGGAACAGTAACGTTTTTAATTCTTTTATTAAGGCCAAATAACAATAAATGACAAATACTCACATTAAAAATACACTACCTCAAGACAAAATATCACAGAGACGCACACAGCAAAAAAAAGAGGATGGAATGAATAAGAAGAGAGGTAATTCGAAGGAAATAACATCATTACAGCTCCCAACTGAATAGATGGTACTTGACCAACATATCCCCAGTGGATTCAAAATCATAATGGAAACAACCCAAATCTGTATCGGGATGCCGATACTCCCGTAGGGGCCGAAGACCACCAAGCCGAAGTCGAGAGAGCAGTAGAAGGGGTGCTTTAGCAGCCTGGAATAGACGTCGTACCTCAGATTCAATGCCACCAAGTGAACCGGAGTCACGTTTATTGCATACTTTATCACCCACTTCTGCCAATGGATTTAAATGGAATGCAAACTGACTCAATACCCTAAAAGAGGTAAAAAAAGATATAAACGTAGAGAGAGAGAGACATATATGTAAGGGGAAATAAATTAGCGAATTTTAAGCAAATATGAAGGCAAAGGTATCCGAGTAAGCAGATGTTCATAGGGTTCAATAGTATAACACATGAGGTAAGCATTAATCAGTGCCAAGATACCTTAACTCGCATTTGATCTGTACCCAACCAGGACTGCGTAAGAAGGACCAAGGATGGTACCACTTTGTGACCACTTCATCACAAGAACAGAGAATTTCTAACCACAAGTGGAGTACTAGCTCACTGAAAATGGGAACAAAAAATTCAATATAAAATTTCTTACTGTACTACTAGGAAGAAAATAGAGCGGTAAACTTACTTTAATCCAATGCAAACCAGAGTTCTGAATTTGACATCATCCGAAGTGTCCAGGGATGAATGTGAAGCATTGATGTTTTGAATTGACTAGGGAAAACAGTTTATATTCTAAAGTATTTTATGATTTCTGTTGATTTGTTGACATTTAATGGTACGTAAACAAACATGATGGTTAAATCATGATCACATGCAAATGTTCTGTAATGATTAGGTTTTTAGAAATCTACTAAGACTCACTGAATCCCGCATATCACATAAATAAGCTCCCTGTCTGACTCTGAGGTAACTTAAGCATCACTGCAATGAATTTAATATGCCCCAGCATAACTGAAGAGATTATGGAAATTAAGCAACTCTACTCTAGGGAAGCATGCAATACCCCATTTAACAAAAGGGATCTAATGAATCAAAATAAGTAGAAAGCACTGTATTCCTAGACCGTGTTATATGAACTATAAAAAGGACAAAAAATGATAGACTACCACTCAGCTTACCCGATAAAGGAGCTCCTCTGGACTGAGAACTTTCCCCACCTCATCCAAACGGAAAGTTCGACAGAGAATGAGTCGAGAATGAATCGAAGATGAGTCTTGTTCGGCTTCTCGAATAGCAACTGCCTGAATAAATTTCCAAGGACTCGAATTCTGATCTGTCAGACCACGTGTTCGCTTCAGACCATACTCAAATATGGCTCGTAGTGAGGAACACAAACTAGTGATAGGGAAAAAGTAAGAAAAAAAAGCGTTGACAGTTTCTACTCATTTCTATCTAATTAAGCAGTGTTAAAAGAGACATACCCATGTCGAACCAGGTTTCCAACGGCTGCATAGACAGAATCATCTCCAGCGGGTGAATACTTTTTCGATCTCTCGTCAAGTAGTTCCACCAGCTTTGCAGGAAACCAACCACGAAGACCACTACCGGATATTTCGCCCAACCAACAGTGCTCATCATGCATATCCAACACAGTGATTATGTCATTTCGTAGGAAACCCAATTCATCTCGCTCCTGACGAGCAAAATCGTAAAGCGCCTTGGCTCGGCGATTTCGAACCACTGCTGTCTACAAAATTAAGATTAAATTAATCAAGAAGATGAAATATTAAGCTTTCCAAATTGTGATATTTTTGAATGGTATGCCTGCGATATCTAATGTAGAGACTATAGAATTGCAATCACTTGACCAAAAGAACGAATGCGTGGAAGAATAGTACTGCTTGAATGAATGCATGCACGTAGGCTGGCATAAAGGGTGTTCGCTAAAAATTCGACATGCTCATCATAAAAAAGAAACTTGGCTTGCAACTTCAAAATTTAAAAAAAAATTGAAAGAAATTAAATGGACAAGCCGATTACACTACTGTCAAAGAGTGCTACTCAACATAATCGCCAATAACGTCTATTATCGGAAGCTGGAGCAAGCTCATTCTAGCGTTTCCCCGATGAAGGTCTCAAAAACTGCTCTGATACTGTCCACTAACTGGGCTTTCATAGTCCAGCCCCAACGGTTAGTGCACATACAAAATAGAGCTTATGACATAGAGTACATCAAAAGTAGAGGCACAGATTTTACACCCAGGATACTGAAAAACTACCAAGCTACATTATAGTAATCGCTCTACGTTGGAACAGCTGAGAAGAACGTTTCGGCTGATTTCTCCAATGCCAGCTGCTGATTGCTCAGACTCAAAACAAAGCCATGAATGCTCATTGCACGCCTGAGAGAAGGTGTTAAGAAATTAACGAGCTTAAAAGTAGGAAATGAGGCAACGGTGGAGAATATGAGACTTCATTAGCTCTTGAACACAAGGCGGCTTTGTATATATATATATAGAGTAAAATTACTATTTCATAAAGTCGGATCTTATGTTACAGGATTCATAGACGGTATTGTCAAAACTAAGATTAACTTCCCATGGAAATTTGCTTTCTCCTAATTATTTCGTAGAGAACACCTATGAATGCCCCAAGCTTTCATGCGGAAGTAATAATTTTCCCATTGTGGAAGAATAATCGATCAACTACCCCCCCCGCAATTGCGTAGATCAGACTTAAGCTGCAGTTGCAAAGATCTCATGAACAATATGCAACTTAACTTAGAGTAAATAATAAACTTGATCTAAATATATCAATTATCTGACAATTTCAGATAAAAAAAACAAAAAAGGTTTTAAACGCCTTGATATTGGGACATTGAACACGTAAGTGCTTCAATAAAATATTTTCCTTACGATAGCAAAATATACGCAGTGAAGGGTGAGCGATAGACTTACCTCCACGTGGTGCACCCTGGGCAATGCATACTCATACGTCGAAAAGGTCTATAAACCAACAGTTGAATTCTGATTTCAGACTACCATGGCCCGACTCTATGTCATATTCCACCAATTTTACAGTACTCACCTCACCTTTTTTCAACCTTAGTGTTTGTCTATCTCTTTTACATCTTTGAAACACTTTTCTGTTCCCCCCCTCTTGACTTTTTCCACTTTGATGTTCCTTCCATTCTGTGAAGCCTGAAGTCAACTAACGGTTAATGATAACTATCAAAATGCCTGCCATTTGATATAAGTAAATAATATACGCAGTGAAAACACTAGGTATATTGTTTAAAAAGCAAGCCAACCTGAACATAGGTGGTAAGGTCTCTACCATGACTGGCAAGCGAGTAGTCTGGTTGCGCCGACACCTTTCCATGGCTGGGGTCATTGTTATGGAAGTGGCGAACGATCTAAAAGAAACAGATTAACGTTTATTACTTATTCAGTAATACAATATAAAGTGAAGCGAAGCAACTTACAGCTAAAATTGACTGCCTCAGATTCACCAATAATTCAGTCTGCCGAATATTCTTAATCTTCGGATCGGCTCTATTGAGATCTTCAAATTGACGATAGAATTCAGTGCGAGTGCGTTCATCAGCTACACTCAGGTGTGGAGCTTCTTGAATGGCTGCTGCGGAGCCATCACTCGGCGTATAATGCATTTCGTACCCTTCTTCCTGTGGGAGGAAGAGTCTTGAACGATTTCCAAATGCTCCACAGAACAGACCCAGAGGTCCGCCATATTGCCTTTTTTCAAAATTCCTTCTGGTGAGAAACTGTAGAGAAAAAAGAAAACAAAATTTGATGCCAATTAATTCTGATGATGAAGACAACCAAGACAAACCACGCTATGACCATTTTCGAGAATCTGCTCAATATTTTTTTATGAAGCGTTGAGCTTTAACCGACAGACATTAACCTGAATTGGGCCGATTTAAAGGCAGAAATTAATGTAACGATATGTACTGGATGGCCAGTGCTCTAAATTGGTTTTATCCTCAAATTCCTAAAATTACACTGTGGCTTTTTGTTTAGAAATGGACTATCTAATAAACATCTAACCATCCTCACTCTCAATTACTCTCTTATGATAATTGAAACTAGGGGTGTGCGATAGACTTACCTCCACGTGGTAAACCCTGGGCAAAGTATACCCGTACGGCAAAAAGGTCCATAAACCGGCAGTTGACTTCTGACTTCAAACTACCATCACCCCACTGTATGTCATATTCTACCACTTCCACAGTACTCAACTTACCTTTTCTCCGCCTTTGTGTCTGTCTCTTTTACATCTCTAAATCAGTCTTCTGTTCCCCACTCCTCGACTTCTTGTTACTTTGATGTTCCTCCCCCCTGTGAAGACCGAAGTCAGCCAAAGGGCTAATGATAACTATCAAAACACCTGCCATTTGAAATAAGTAATTAAAACTATTCAGCAAATCATTCTCATTACAATCTTGTCTCTTTCCATTCAGTTACATTCAATTTTCGTCAGCTAAATCTCCAAGCTGATTCTACTATGCTCTTTCTTTCCAGATCTTTAATTAACCTAATTTATCTAGCTAAATCTGAGTTCCTCCCAAGATATTTCAACGTCTAATCAATACAAAATTTAATGCAATAAATGCAATCATATTTACAATTGATCCCTAACAAGGGTACCTACAGGTGACTAGACATCAGGCAAAATACAGAGAGAGTCAGTCAAATATGATTAAAACTCGCCTGTTTAGGCAGAGGCCGAGCCTGCCCACTTTCATTATCAGCGTTGCTTAGTTCCACAATCAGCTGGGAGAGATGATGTCTTCGTAGACCATCAATGTATGTCTGTTCGAGGTATTCATCTTCAAACGAATAAGCAGTCTAGGAAATAAATAAATAATTAAATCGGTAAGTGACAGTAAGTAAGAATATTTTTTTAATACTTAAACAGGATTCCAACCCTATTTACCACACTACTATTAAGAAGTCAAATGAAAAATAAACGGCGCACATAAGCAGAATTCATTTATTATGTACTAACTAATCAATTATTGATTTTCCATAATTGGGACTAGAAGTTCAACCTCAGTCAATTTTTAAGTTATTGGTTAACAAGTCAGCCAATCAAAACCTGTTAGACAAAATAATCAATTTTATTCAGGCAAAATTGATTTACAATATTGTTATTACTAGTTAATTAATAAATATTCTATTGTTGTTTAATTATATACTCCGTTGCAGATTAATTGAGTGGGATAATTTTGAGTAGGATTGCTTAACCGCGTTGTGATTGAATTTGTCGGGAGGCTAATAAGGTAAGGACAAATCCCAAAACTAAAGTTGCACATAAAATGTGAAATTTCCTAATGGAACACGAACTAAAATTTCATTCCATCGGGTCTAAACGAGTAACCGGAATCATGACGATCACTAAGGCAAAGATACATTATTTAGATTCAAATCCCATCAAGCCAACTCAGTAGGCCTTGTAAAAGGCTATACCTAAGCCTTGATTTCAATTAAAATAAATAAATCCCAAGTAATCAAACCAGATTAAAAACATGAAACACACTATTTCTCTCAAACGATCTACTAAGCATCCTATTTAAGAACAATCTAATTAAAATTTCAATGAATAATCCAAGAACGATGTCCACCCACGCACATGTATAATCTCAAATTAGAAACGAATGAATTGTCATTTTCCGTTAAACATAATTGGATAAGAAGGGGTGTGCGATAGACTTACCTCCACGTGGTGCATCCTGGGCAACGTATATTCATACGGCAAAAAAGTCTATCAATATCCTTTAAACAAAGCGACATGCTAGCTGTAGGGATCAATTGATAAACATTTTGATAAACAACGACGAACAAATTAGAGGCTTTCTTATATGATAAGCTTCTCGAAAATAATACATGTGTCAGAACCAACTTGACAATAAGGATAACAAAGCTAAAATACGTTTAATTAGAAGGGTGAAAATTAAACATCGACAAATAATCGATGTCTTTCCAACGAATTCTTATTGCCGACCAATTAAACTATGATGGATAAAGCATGCAAACGGATGCAAATGAAGACAGAGTACATTATTCGGAACAGTAATTTATCATGATTAAAAAGAAAATGGAAATGAACATTCGTCGGAACCAGTTGAGTGGGATGATTTTGTTTAAAAGACAAAAAAATTGGTCAAGCAGATTAAGGTAATTCAAACAAACACGTAACATCCTGAAACATGGTGCATCCTGGGCAACGTGTACTCAAGCGACAAAAAAGTCTATATGCCGGCAGTTGACTTCTGACTTCAAACTACCATGACCCCACTGTATGTCAAATTCCACCACATCTATATTACACACCTTACCATTTTCCTCTGTTTCCCCTCTCCACTTGTTGTGACTTTGATGTTCTTCAACTCTGTGAAGCCCGAATTCGACTAAAGAGCTGATGATAACAATCACAAAGCATGCATTCTGATATAAATAAACATCCTGATACATAAATTATTACCCTTAACAAACGAAGCGGTCACAATCTCAGTAAAAATGATTCATTTCCTTTATAATCCAAATACATTTGTGCATAACGTCATTCGCGCGCATTATAAATATCGCATTAATTTAAAGAAGTATTTTCATTCTCAGGTTAAAGATAAGCTAAAGTTATAAGGCATAATAAGATGTGATTAATCGCTTTTAGTTGACAACTGTGGAGATTTGGTTAAACTCCACTAAATGACCGGTTACTCACTTCTCCCCAAGATACAAGTTTGGCAAGTATTTAATGCTATCGATTTTTGAAAGTGAAAAAAAACAAAAATGCCAATGTAAAGAGCTATTGAGGATGCATTCTGCAACCGCATGGAAACTTTCACATCTTCAATGCTCTGCGTGAGTCATTACGCACACATAAAACAGCTCCAAGTAAGCTGTAATATAAGAAATAGCTCACCCTTATGAATTCGTCGATATCGGTGATTGATGAAGGCGCATTTGAGATCTCATTGAAGAAGGCCGCAGCATTCGTTGTTTCCACCAGAGCGTCTTCCTGAAATCGAAAAAACGTTGATTTTCGAGTTGAGACGCGTAAATAAACCCCCCAGAATCGGAGCTCGTGTATGATAAAGAAGGCGAGTGTAAATTTGTCAAAAGAATTATGAGGAGATGGACAATCAATGGGTGCCCATTCCACTTGGCCGAAGCAAAAGCCCAGCAAATTATCATTAGTACCTAATAGTTATTGCTTTGATTTGTACATGAGAGCAGCTGATAGGATGCCAATCGATTTTCTTCATTAGTAAATTAAGTAGTAATCATCATGTGCTAATCCAAAAGGTAATTCATGGAAATTTCGAAGACACAACTACTATCGCTGAAATCAATTTGAGAGGAAATTTACCGAAATCACGAAAAGTGAATGAAAGACTGATATAAAAGATATGCGACAGATGAATCAGAATTCAATTCTATGTGCTCATAAGTTTGGAGCAAATCTCGCTTAACAAGCTCGACAGTATTTAGGAGAAAGAGCTCACCTTATTTAAAGTAGTTAAACCTACCGAGTTTTCCACAATCTTACAGTTCTCTAGAAAGCATCAACAAGGGAGAATTTCTGCTTTAGTGCTCTCAAGCAAACTGAACAAATCACCCATACAGTAACTCTGGCCTTGAAATTAAACCTCACAAGTGTACCACGCACATACATTAAATGATAATACTGTAAGATACAATGGCAACAATAAATATTAAAATAAAAAAAATATATGCATAGCAATTTAATCCTCTTTATTGATCAGAATACCTAAATATGATTTTATTACACTGAAGCAAATGTAGCAGTCCATAAGGCGAAACTAGACCGATATTACTACAAGAAACACTAGCAAAGGGACACAACCAACTCATCACTACGTTCTCGAGCTATCGACGTGTTCTCTGATGTAAAAAGAAAAAAAATGTGATCGCCAACCACTAGTGCATACTCAATGGCCAGAATAGGTGGAGGAATTCAAGTATTACATTGGGTGAGCTATATTCGAGTCAAAAGGTGGCCTAGTGCAAACACTTTCCCAATTGCACATGGGGTGTATGGGGAGGAGGGGGGGGGGGGGGGGGGGGGGGGGGNGGGGTTGAGGAGTGGTTTTAACACCATCTAGGAAAAAATTAATAAGAGATAGAGTACCATTAAAGGTTATTAATCATGTCAGATATAAAATGATTTATTGCACTGAAAGAGAGATAAATTCCAGAATTAGTGCGGGAATTCTGAAAAGAGTAGAACTGTGTTTTCGAAGCAACTTCATGTTGAATATCTAGATGGGTAGTTGATGAATGAAGAAACTTGATAATAGTACGGGCAATGATCACAAGCAAGCCAACGGCCCCTCGCGTTGGCGTATGAAACATATAAAATGGACAACAGAAGGTAGCCGATACAACACTTCTGAATTAGAATTAGAAAAAAGGGAACAATCGCTCCTCATGAGAGTGAATGACGTGATTGGATGAGCCAGTTGCCCTACGGCCAAAAAACCTTATATATTGACAACGTACAAGGACAGACTTGCGATTATAAAGAGGATTGATGAAGCTGCATTTTAAGCAATTAAACTTCTAATTGTGGGGTGTGCGATAGACTTACCTCCACGTGGCGCCCTCTGGGCAACTTATACTCATACGGCAAAAAGTCTATTAATCGGCAGTTGACTTCTAACTTCAAACTATCATGGCCTACTGCAAGTCATATTCGACCCTTTCACAGTACACATCTTACCCTTTCTGAGCATTTGTGTCTGTCTGTCTCATTTAAATCTGTGAATCACTCTTCTATTCCACCTCTCGAGTTTTTCTCACTTTAATGATCCTCCCCGAAGTCAGCTAAAGGGCTAATGATAACTATCTTAAAGCCTGCCATTTGAAATAAATAAATAAACTTCTAATTGTTTGAAACGCTTAGCTAAATAGTTATATAAATTTGTACAATTAATTGCACAACTTATCGCAACAGCTAGGGTTAGCGAACAAAATGATGACCAACTGATATTTCATAAACAATTGAACAATAATAATATTAAAATTAAAATGTAAATCAATTGATAGACTCATTAACCTTGATTTTTAAAATGGCGAGGGCGATTCGAAAGAGTACGGTGGATCCTTCGTAGAAAAGGAGATCCCAAACGCGCAGCATGATTTGAATATTTAGTACTCCGGAAAATAAAGTTAGAAACCATCCCAAAGTTATCAAAGGAATATCTAGAAGACAGAAGAATTTGTTACAAATAAAAAATTTATATTAGGAGAATTTACAAAATAAAACGCTGTACAATCATCTAACGAACATCAAATTCTATTGTAATCATAACCCACAGTATTAAAACAGATTGCAACGTTTTATTGGTTGGGTGGAATTTAAATAGTTTAACAGAAGGTCAAATGTATCTTAAATTGGAGCAAATCCAAGATTTTTCAATTGTCCTACTTCCTTCTCTACAAGGCAACAAATGCTTGCTTATGGATCATTGAGGTCATGGTTGAAAAGGTCAAATTACCTAACCCAATTTTCGGCAGTTGACACTCTTAAGAATGTGGAGAAGAGATCAATAAAGTCTTCTAAATTACATAAAAAACGATACATTGAAATATAAATCTTTTCGTGATTGGCCCTATGGTCCACCTTCTAACTTTTACTCCAAGGGGTGAGGTAGTTGATAAGTCTATCATTAAATAATTTCTTTACCATTTACAAGTTCCATTCTATGGAAATCTTCATTAGCACCAGAAAACAACAAACGTATGCTCCTAAACTATCTCAAGGTGAAAATGTCCGAAAGGCGAATAGACACGAACAGCTACTACAGTTGGAGAGGAAACTTGACTTTTCAGGACTTCACATGCCAATATTCACTTTCCTCCGGTAGACGTGACATTGAAGCTTTTATTCTCGTGACACTCATTAAGAAACCCATTCGATTATTTTCGGTGCACATTGCTGAAACTCCCACTCTTCTTCATTGACCAACCTATTTTCTCAATCAAAATATAGTCATCTGAGCAAAGCGACTTTCCCATTTATAACTTCAAGGGATAATGAGTGTTACCGAATTCCATATTGACGCCGAGTTGAGCAAAGTCAGAAAATACACTCAGTTTATTTCCGATAATGTGGCAATTAGATAATATGGACAGCTCAAAACTAATGCCTCGGTGCAATACCAGCCGCACCACTCATAGAAGATTCAAAGGGAAATAGAATTTGGTAGGAAAATTGGCTTCTGATTTGGGCCAATAGCCTTCAGTGGTATTTTGCACTCCTATTGTTTTCTAGCCATTAACCAATCAAAATGAAAGTGAGAGGGAATTAACCAGAAGCATTCAAATTCTCGACTTTTTCGACGACATAGCAAGAGTGCCCAGTGAGATGCCGAATTATTTAAAATCGGGGTTAGGAAATGGTCAGATCAGGATTTTGAAATTTAATTTCACTAACAATAAGCCACCAAACTTCTCTGAATATTTTTTAACATTTTTGTAAGAATTACTCCCCATGTAGGACTGTTCGATGAGATGAAAGGACTTCATATCAAAGGAACTTAGTTTCAAGTTTAAAAGTGAATCGAATGCCCAATCCAACTCATCATTCCCGTGTTACCTGCATCCAAAACCTTGTATGCTCTGTGCGATCACATCGCCTTTTCTCTCTAATTCCCGCAACTGCCAATGTAAAGAACAGAAGGCGAAATGTCTCCATCAAGTAAATATTACGTTTTAAAGATTGGAAAAATGCCAGAAGGCGGAAAAGAGCAAGAATTAAGACACACGGAGATATTTCATCAATAAAAGGGTGAATGAAAGCCTTGCATTCCTTTGGCCAATCCGAAATCTTCATGACCATTCAATTAATTGAGTTATTACTATTGCTAACAAGGTTATCACACGCCAATCATTTTATATAATAGTGGACTCCCTACCCATTTAAAGCCTTACGCATATTAGGACTCTCAGCAACTATTAAAAAAACAATTTTAAATAGTATTAAAGCCATAAAATTTTGATCAACAACTGAGACTTAATTAATATAACCTGGGGGATGAAATTAACAGCTGGAAATAAAATTAGAACAACTCTAACCAACGTCGTGCTGTTTAATTGTGGCATCAAGACGTGGCAGAAACACAGTAAGGAGTTGGCAGAGAACCCGTTGATCTGTTTGAACACCAAGGAGACTGTCCGCTGAAAAGTATGAAGTCGGCAGAATATCCTCAATTACAGCACACATCATCCAGAAGGCCATTTCTTCCTCCATGATAAGAAGCAAATTTGCAGCAATCTAAGTTGGAGGGAGAGCAAAAATCCTCAGTTAGAGAATTGCCTTGAAGGAAGTAGAAAACTCGAAATCAATTAGTGTTACAGCATGCATTCCATTTCCTTCCTTGACTATATTGAACTAAGTAATGTAGCGCCACCAATCCAATCTGATCCCTCTTAAAGTCAATTGCTCAACAGGATCTTGGGACACAAATTTCAAAAAAGTTAGTTTGCGAAAAAAAAGAGATTATATAGGGTACAATTCCACAGAGAAGCAGTTGCTTAAAGATCGTAGTAGTAACTTATTTTTGAAGTCCAAAGACGCTTCTCAAATAAAAATAATGGAGACTCATTTAAGGTGCTTGAAATTTTAGAGAAATTTGTACAAATACTCCCAATAAGATCACAGAATGTTAACACAGGCTAAAATCGTTTGGTTCTTATCGCTCCAACCTTCAGTGGATTCCCCTTTAATCGAGAAGTTTAAGTCAAAAGAGAAAAAAAACTCATTTAAGGCAGTAAGCAACTTACAACACCAAGCCCTTGACAATATCCTATTTCAGTGTACAACCAAGCCACACCAATTAGAATCCTACGCAATCTTGGAATTCCTGTGGCCGATGGTGAAGAAAAGCACACATTGTTTGGCATTGTTCTCAAGAGATCCTGGAATGAAATAGAGATTTGACAATCAGGGACGCACATGCAAACATTCACCACCAACACACTAAAAGAGAGGAAAAATGAACTAAGATGAAACGAGAAGCCACCCACTTTGATTAACCCGGGGTGCACAATAGACTTACCTCCACGTGGTGCACCCTGGGGGCAACGTATACTTATACGGCAAAAAAGTCTATTGATCGGTAGTTGACTTCTGACTTCAAACTACCATGACCCCACTGTGTCATATTCCACTACTTTCACAGTACTCATCTTACCTTTTTTATGCCTTTCTGTCTGTCTGTCTCTTTTACATCTGTGAATCACTCTTCTGTTCCCAATCTCGGCTTTTTGTCACTTTGATGTTCCTTCTCCTCTCTGTGAAGGCCCGAATTCAGCTCCAGGGCTAATGATAACTAACAAAACGCCTGCCATTTGATATAAATAAACTTCGATTAACCCACCAAAGGGCTCAAATACCCCGAAAACAAACTAACATACAAAAAGCTGCAATATTACATCCACAAACAGTGCATTATTCCCATCACGGATAGGAAGGTATCATTTAGAGAACACAGAACTCCGGCAACACAACTGCAATCTTCGCCTTATTTCAATCCTTATTCTCTTTCCCCACATTTTCAATATGCATCAATGACTATCTTACACCATTAAATATTATTATATTTCACCATGGGTACAAATGACATTGGTACTGCTAACTACTCCCATGCAAACGAACTCCGGGTACAAAACTGAATAATGGTAAAAAACGGCATTTCAATAAATTTTATACATTTTGAGAGCCAAAATACTAGGTCATTAGATAATGAAGCTTCTTCAAAGCCTTGTAGGTTCATGAAATGACTGCGTGTGTTTTATTTGCAACCAGAAAATCATCGTGGAAGCTTACTCAATATCTTGAAATAGCATATCCAACAAAAATTACCCCACCTTTTCGATCTGTTGACGAATTTTCAATGAAACAGAGGAGCTGTAATGGGTAATTTCGGAATAAGTGAGTGGAGTTTTCTTGAGGCCAAGATTAAAACCTTCATTGCCTCTCGTCCGTCCTTGTTGCTGCTCTTCATAAGCGCGGGTCAGACGGGGCCAGATTTGAGAACGCATTGAATGAGGAATACCATCTCTTGGATTCAATTCATTGCTCGGACTGGGTACACCTAAAATGAAGGCCGAGCAATTGCAAATGAAAATGAGTTCAATTTGAAGACAAAAGCAACTACTATCGATAGATGCTGCTTTTACTTGCGTGGCCTTACCAACTGAACTAACAATTGCAGCAGAAATACAGGTGTAAGTAGAAAACAGGTATGATTTCTACAAAAGTAGCGATTTTGTCGTAACGGACACAATAAGTATAACAAATTAAGATTTCAGAATTGGTGATATTAGAAATAGCGTGTATCTATAAAATAACACTATTCAAAACGTTTAAATGAGGACTAAACATTATAATTCTTACATTATAAAACCTAATAAACATTAGTTAAATATCAACCTGTCCAAATAAAAGAAAACTCGACCAATTTAAACGAATGTAGAACGCGAAAGTGCACAAGGAGAAAGAAAATATTGGGAAAGTATATTATACAATCAACCTAACCTGACCACTTCAGACGTTCAGCAGGATTCTGCTTGTCCTCAAGTCCACGAATAAGCTCAGTAAGACGCGGAGAAGGACTGAGACGAGGATACAGACACATCCAAAGTGATTGTTCTCCGGAATAATCTCCCCCATCATTCTGACTGCTTTCACCCAAACGATCTGTATAAGCGAATTCCAAGTAAGCCAACCAATTTCGTTTGTTTTCAACGTTTTCAACGAAGGGCGGAGACAATGCGTCTTCTATAAAAAAGGTGACAAAATAAGTATTAAAAAATAAAAGCTTTTACTAAATAGGAGCCAACCACTCACTTGAACGGTCGATTTTAAAGCCGAGTTCGTCAACTATTGTCATTGATTTCCTCGAAATTTTTCTTGATCTTTCCTCAAATTCACTGTCTATGTCCTCGTCCGTTGAACTATGATTTTGCTTCAAATTACTCTCTGATGGTTTAATCGACTGCGTCACTGCAGCAAAAGGTATAGGCAGTTCCAACTCAAAGCTGTCATCTGGTTCGTGAATACCCTCATCAGCGACATCGGCAGATTCCATGCTAAAAGTAAATCTGATCGAAACTGTGATTAATTGCAGAAAACAGAATGACAAGAGTGTCAAGACAATTCATTTCACAAAGGGGTGACACAAAATATTATAGAACTTATTGAAATTCTCATTTTTCAAAATATGAATTACTAACCAAAGATAATTTATGCCCGTGGAAATTTTAGTGCGTAGTGGGCGCCGCCGCGAATGAGCCATTATTTGGTTAGTATAAACAAAGTAACCTCACTTAATAAGCACTATTAATCTAACGGTTGACAAACATAATTTAGAAAAATATTTAATTTTTTATATAAAATGAGCGTAATTCGCAAGAAACCCTCTTATATGGCTTGTGAATTTTATTTTTTCATGATGGTTCAATTTAATACATCACTATTTTCTACATACCTCTAAATTTCACATCATTGTACTCTAGGACGTCTTAATTTTGCATACAGTGGGATTTTCAATTTCGGAGATTATGATACCGTTAATATGATTAACAAGTTGGAATGATCTCTACAAAATTTGTTTTTGATATTGAATGGTACTGGTTAGACGTAAGCATTTAAAGATTTACGAATTGGTGACACAACGAATAATGTGTATATGTAAAATGGGAAGATTTCACCAATTCAATGTCTTTTACTCAATCGAATGCATAATATAATCACACATTTCAAAAGTAAACGTGCATTAGTATAACGACTTAAACTGCACAAGTAAAGTGGGGTGAGGGTAGATGGTGAGGAAGGGCCAATACTGGAGATAAAATGTACAGATTTGATATGGTAATACAGAGGTAGTACGAGTGTACCAAAATATCCCACTTATTTAACCTTCTCCTTATTAACCACGGGAACAACCCAGAGAATATTCTCAAGTGCCTCATCATAATGAAAGTAGTCAAAGCACTGTACAGAATGGTTCCGTGATCACTTGAGATCCAATTGGCCGAGACAGGTCATAAGTACTACCCAATTGAGCTACAACTCAGAATTCGCTAGAATTCGGGCATATTTCAGATGAGATTGCTAATGCTCACTGGAGATTGGAATAAGTTAAATATTAATATCAATCCGTGCGTACTTGCCAATAACTACCACTGATAAAAATTGCAATGGCTAAGTCTTTGAAAGAACATCAATATAAAATGCGCAACAGAAGGTAAAATCGATAGAGGAAGAAATTTATTAAGTCAGTGGACTGAGATTAGACATTCACATGTCTAGTCGGTTCCAACTACATTCTCAATGCACTCAAGAGTTCTCTCCATGCAGCCATCTTTGCCATGGTCGAAGGCACAGGACTCCTCGGCGTCCATGCAGTCGTGGTAGACAAAGAAACGAGCCAGCATCTTACAATGCTCAACCTTCGGTGACTGCTTGCACTTTTCAAGTCTCGCTTCATAGGCCTCCTTCGCATGTGGGCCATCCGGTCTCTTTGGGTGCATTGGCTTATCGCAATGCTCCTCCTTATGCTCCCCCTTCGCCTCATGTTCCTTCTTCACTTCATGTTCCTTCTTCGCCTCATGGCCTTTCTTCCCCACTGGCACATTCGATTTCCTTGCATGCATTGGCATATTGAAGTGCTCCTCCATTGAATTATGCATGCTTTTGCCCATCATCTCCTTATGCTCACCTTTTGCGTCATGTTCCTTCTTCGCCTCGTGTGCTTTCTTCCCTTCATGGCCCTTCTTCCCCACATGTTCCTTATTCACTTCATGCTCCTTCTTCGCCTCATGGCACTTCTTCCCCACTGCCACGTCCAAATTCTTTGTATGCATTGGCATATTGAAGTGCCCTTCAATCGAAGTATGCATGCTTTTGCCCATCATCTCCTTATGCTCACCTTTTACGTCATGTTCCTTCTTCGCCTCGTGTGCTTTCTTCCCTTCATGGCCCTTCTTCCCCACATGTTCCTTATTCACTTCATGCTCCTTCTTCGCCTCATGGCACTTCTTCCCCACTGCCACGTCCAAATTCTTTGTATGCATTGGCATATTGAAGTGCCCTTCCATCGAAGTATGCATGCTTTTACCCATCATCTCCTCATGCACACCTTTTGCGTCATGTTCCTTCTTCGCCTCGTGTGCTTTCTTCCCTTCATGGCCCTTCTTCCCCTCATGTTCCTTATTCACTTCATGCTCCTTCTTCGCCTCATGGCACTTCTTCCCCACTGCCACGTCCAAATTCTTTGTATGCATTGGCATATTGAAGTGCCCTTCCATCGAAGTATGCATGCTTTTGCCCATCATCTCCTCATGCTCACCTTTTGCGTCATGTTCCTTCTTCGCCTCGTGTGCTTTCTTCCCTTCATGGCCCTTCTTCCCCTCATGTTCCTTATTCACTTCATGCTCCTTCTTCGCCTCATGGCACTTCTTCCCCACTGCCACGTCCAAATTCTTTGTATGCATTGGCATATTGAAGTGCCCTTCCATCGAAGTATGCATGCTTTTGCCCATCATCTCCTCATGGGCCATCATTTCCTCATGCGCCTTTTGTGCCGCCTCATGCACCTTCTTCGCATTTGGACTGCCCGACTTGTGTGGAGCTGCCACCACTGTGGATGCACAAAGTGCCATGACAGCAAGAACTCCGAATAGGTAGAGAAGGAGGAGAGTCGACGTCTTCTTCATTGTGAACTCGAACTTCACTTGTTGGCAGAGCATTGTGTCGAGGCCTATTTATACCTGTTTGCCACATCATACTTCACTAGTACTTTAGCAGTTGGCGAATCAAGTTGAAGAGGATTAGTTCAAATCTCTATGTACTTATTACAGCACACAGCACATAATACATGATTTCCTCCTTTTAAGTTCACGCCATTCAGCAATCCATGGCAATTCAAGATAATGGAGATCATTGCCACAACAGCTAATTCCATTATGTTGCTCTCTACCATATAAGAACTGCACTCGAAATCGAGCATTGAATCGTCTGGGGAGATCGAGCAAACGAATAAATGAGTGAATGAAGCACAATTTTGTAGCCATAAGTTTGAAGAGTGGTGAACTTTGGAGTAGGCATTATGCAACTAGTTTGAGTAAGAGCTCTGCGATTCGATGCGGACAAACGCGACTGAAGTCAGCAGAGCTGTGTGTCTGCCCACACCGACTCACAAACCTGCAAGCAGACAACGAGGTCATTGAGGTGTGAAAGGGAGTAAGGCAAATTGAGAGTAGTCAATGATGACAGAGCTTTATAGAGGGTGGCCATGATGTGTGACCTCACCTGTCCAGTATGCCACTGGAGGCGACACTGAACAGTTTGGTGAAGTTATCCACTATTCGCTTCTCACTACTCACTACTTTCATGTATAACTATAACATACATTTTCGTTTCTCTATTCACTTGACACCCATTCCATCCTCACCACTTTCCGTCAATGCTGATCCTAACTCAGTGCGAGAAGTATTCACCTATACCCACCTATTCACCAGTCATCACATCACACATCTTTTCGCAACTTCTCCAACCCTCCCAAATCTGATGCCTCCGTCATTCATCCAAACCATTCCAACCACTTTTCTCTTGGTCTTCCCTCCCCCCCCCCCTAACACACCAACACCCCCTTCCACCCCACCCCATCTCATCCAAACTCCACCCGAACGTCTACTATCATCACTTGTGTCACCTCGATGTCAATTGCACATAAAGTGGAACAACACAAAGCGACAAAGTATTGCAATTGAAGGCCATTCATAATTCCACTCTACTTCACTGCGCTTTCTTGGTAGAAATAGACAGTTCGGTATATTCACATGGACTAATGGTAGCAAGAGGCGCACGAACGTTTGAAATGGACACTTCAACAGACAATCGAAATCGAGGTCAAGTTCGACAACAATTTTTCATCGCTCACCGACAGAGTGCTTCATTAAACCGAATTCCTACGTACCCCAATTGCTTACGCTAACCTTTTGTTTCATTTTAATTATCCATCTCAAGTTGCTTTCTCAACGAAACTGTACTCGCGATTGACAGTAAACACACCAAGAATCCATTTAAACAGGGAATGTGACCAAGGAGGTGAATATCTCCCTCCAGCTCAAAAATAGCAAGTCTTTGAATGTTGGGGCACGCATAGTTTAAGAACCGGCTACATGACGCATTGCTAACAGGCAGGCACAACGAGATTCTGCCAGTAACACACCAATGACCTAATCCACAACACGCACTATTGAATTCACTATCCACAACATTTTCTTGACCAATAAAAGAATCAATTTCTACAACAGCGGAGACTTCTCGTATTCACGGTTTAGTTCTCAGAAACAGCCAATTCAGTAAATGACATTGTGACGCATGAAACAATAGTGAAATGACAATCAGAAAGATCCCATCCACATTTCACTCTGAATTCTTTTAATTTTTTTGAATTCAAGTTGGGGATTGAAATTGAATTCCTATCCCAAATCCTAAAAGGACACCTCGATTGTTGTTAAAGTTCAGGCAACAAGTACTAGTGATTTGATTGGCTTCTTGTGGTTGGCACGAGACATAAATAAGAGGAGGACGGAAGATTGAGTTCAAGTAGGATCTGAAAGCACTCGAATCACTATGTTCTCCAGACGTCCTGTTGTGTTCACTGCATTTGTCTTCTTCCTCGTCGGTCTGGTGGCCTTGACTTGCGCCAACGCCGACGAGCACTTGAAGAAGTATGAGGAGCATTTTGAGGAGTGTGAGGAGCTTTGTGAAATCCACGGCAAA
>UZAE01013469.1:7574-22181 GCA_900617975.1 Rodentolepis nana | reverse complement strand
GTGTGTGTGTGTGTGTATTCTCCTTCTTTATTTTCTCTAAATAAATGCAGAGTTCTACACGAAATTGATCATCCTGGGGTGAGAAAATTAGGATTAACTTGACTTGATTCTAATTATTATATTTAAGGCTATCCAACATGGAAATATGATAAGCAAACAAATAAGATCAATAAACACAGCTCTTAAAGATTCTCAAAATGTATTTCATTCATTACTGTAAAATCTATCACAGTCCCACTAAATTAATTACAAAAAGTTACAAATAAAAAAGGTCTGCTATTCCATCTTATTAGAATCGACATAATCAATACGCCACTGGAGTGTTTGTGGTCGTTGAACAATGCGGAAGCACTGAATCGTATCCCCAGGAGCCCATCCATCGAAAACCACAGCATTTTCCAAAGAACTCGACGGTGGTCGATGATAGAGTTCAGCAAGACTTTGAGCCTCTTCTGTAGCACCAGATGAAGTCTTGAGTAAAATAATGCCGAATTCAACATCTCTTCTGACTGAATCAACATTATTGCGCTCGTGACGAAGTGAGAAACAGGGGGCCCGATCGATCAATACCAAGCCTTCACTTGTTACTCGGCCTTCTGGATCTGAGGGTTTTGACTCGACTTTTTTAGCACCTTTCTGATTCTTCTTCTTAGAGGCATCATTCGAGGAAGGTCGTAGAACTCGAAATAGGATAGGTTCTGTACCTATAAAGGAAAAGAACATGCGCCCCTGTTTATGTTCCCAAGATGAGTGAAATAACAAAGCCTATAACAGGGGTGTGCGATAGACTTACCTCCCCGTGGTGTACCGTGGGCAACGTATACTCATACGGCAAAAAGTCTATTAACTGGCAGTTGACTACTGACTTCAAACTACCATGACCCCACTGTATGTCATATTCGACTACTTCCACAATACTCACCTCACCTTTTTTTACCTCTTCTACCTTCGTCTTTGAAACACTTCTCCGCCCCCCCCCCCTCTCGACTTTTTTCACTTTGATGTTCCTTTCCCACTGTGAAGTCTGATGTCAACTAAAGGGCTAATGATGACCATCAAAACGCCTGCCATTTGATATATAAAAATAAAAAAGCCTATAACTGATAGAAGAATGTAGTAAGTAGTAAATTTGGCATGAACAAATGGCTTTGTTTAAAAACACTTTTCGTGTCATTTAAAGTTAGGAAGATAAGGCGATGGCAAAAGCAACTATGTATTTCCTCATCTAAACAATGTTTGGAGAGGTAATAATGTTGGATTTAAAAAACGTCAATATCAATAAAACGATCTGCTTAAAAACTGATATATACAAAGAGCCACAACAACTTGTCGTTTGTAAATAGGGCCTTCTATAAAATGGAGGAAGATTAATAACTGTGCTCACCGTGTTTCGTAGACTTCCCAGAGAGAATATTTCCACGAATGCATCGACATCCACCAACCATCACTTTCTGATGTTTTCCGCGAACAATTGTCACTTCAAAGGTTTGCAGAACAACTCCTTCGCCTAAGATAACAAAGCAGTAAAGTCTAGCCACTGCAAAAAAACATTAACTCGAGTACAATTCAACATACCAATAACTTCTTCCGCATAAACGGGTGGGAGTTTATCAGCAACCAGAGACCTAACATCCTCCGCCAGTCTGTAGATTATATTATGAGAATGCAGAAACATGTTATTTGCATTGAGTATTGATTCCGCATCCGGCAAGGCAGTAGTATTGAACGCAAAAATCTCCGCTAAAACAATACACATCAAGTGCTACTGAATAATAGTAAGTAAGAGGTGATATATTGTATTAGATACTAACCCCCAATTGCAGACGCCAGTTCCACTTCAGCTGGAGTAACAGGGCCAACACCAGAAAATGCAATTTGGATACGACATTGATCTGAGGGACAAGTTGCTAACATGTCTGAAATTGCTTCCAAACTTCCCTCAACATCAGCTTTAATGACCAGAGGCAGGCTCACGAATTCACCTGCATTACCTGAATCTAGCAGTTGTGCTGCTTGGCTTTTCTAAGAGGTACCAGAGAATTTGAAAGGAGATATGCCTTACCCTGAATTCTGCTGCAAAACGCCGGGCCGAATCATGATCCATTTGTTCGCGTTTTTTGAGGTAGGTTTCGTAAGTAACCCGATACTCAGCAGTTCGCTTATCAGAGGCTATTTTATCTGCGACAGACTTCTGTTCAAGTCTTCGTTGACGTCTTGTTCTTATGGCTGCATCGGCTTCAGACTGTAAAAAAATGTGAAAATGCGAAATAAGATCGAACACTAGAACCAATCTCCTTCAACTTTCATGATACAACACTATCAGTGTTTTCCAAAAATCCGCCAAAGGCGATTAAACGGAAAAATTCCATTTCATGAAACTACTTTTGGAACCAAATAATCGTCCATTCGAATAAGAGCCCATGGGTATTAGGAGTGATAGCAGCGAACTTACGCATTGCGTGGATTTTTCGAAAATTTGGTGATCCAGATTCAATACATAAAACTACACATACGGAAAGAAAAAACACGTATATAGAGTTCTCGACCAAAGTTCTTCCAGGATGTGGGACATCAGTAGAAACTTCAAAATCTCACCTTCTCAAGTGGCAAAGATTAGTCTCACATATGTTGAAAGTGTCGTTCTTAATTGCAAGTGTTAGGGAGAAGAATTGGAAAAGATAGAAGAGAAAATTTACTGTGAAAGATACTGCTTTCAACGACAACAGCTTTTCTACTAAGTTTGGATGAAACAAGTATTACCAAAATGGGGTGCGCGATAGACCTACCTCCACGTGGTGCACCCTGGGCAACGTATACTCATACGGCAAAAAGGTCTATAAAACGGCAGTTGACTTCGGACTTCACAAAAAAGTCTATTAACCGGCAGTTGACTTCTGACTACTCAAACGGCAAAAAAGTCTATAAACCGGCAGTTGACTTCTGACTGAAAAGGTCTATTAACTGGCAGTTGACTTCTGACTTCAAATAAAAGTCTATCAATCGGCAGTTGACTTCTCACTTCAAACTAAAGTCTATTACCTGGCAGTTGACTTCAAACTACCATGAGTAAGTCTATTAACTGGCAGTTGACTTCTGAGTTCAAACTATCATGACCCCAAGTCTATTAATCGGCAGTTGACTTCTGACTTCAATTACCATGATCTATTAACTGGCAGTTGACTTCTCTATGTCATATTCGGGTCTATAAAACGGCAGTTGACTTCGGACTTCAAGCTACCATCACCCCCCTGTATGTCATATTACATCACTCCCCAGCACTCATCTTACCTTCTCTCTATCTTTGTCTGTCTGTTTGTCTCTCTTACATCTGTGAATCACTCTTCTGTCCATCCTCTCGGATGTTTCCCACTTTGATGTTTCTCCCCTCTGTGAAACCCGAAGTCAGCTAAAGGGCTAATGATAACTGTCAAAATGCCTGCCATTTTAAATAAACAAAGTATTACCAAAATACAGAAAAATAAGATCTATCTTTGATAATTCAAATATATTTAAGCGGACAAACGTGTGAAGGAGAAGGCTATGTTTTCCAGTGCAGGGGCTGAGCCAAAAAGAGGATTCAAGAGCGTACAATAAAAATCCCACAAAGTAAAAAAACCTCCCAAACGCATGGCATCTCATTTTCCACATTCAATAGAGCGTTTAATTGACATTGAAATGATATTAATAGTCACAAATTATCGATCACTTACATCAGAAGAGACTTCAAGGATTATAGAGCCAACCGATGGGAATGACTTCCATCCAGCAATTGAAGCGGTATAACCGGGAGTTACAGAAGAAACACGAACTCCCCGATCATTTCGAAGAACTCGTGTACAGCCAAGACTTTCTCCTGCAATTAAGGGTCCACTTGCAGAGCCCTGTTTGAGTTCTCCTCTGGTGACAAGACAGTTGACCACTTTCCTTTAAGAAGGAAAGGAATAAAGGGGAACAAATAAAAGATGAAATCAAGGCTGACATTGCCAAAGAAGAAAGACCTAACAATACATCTAATCCCAATCCTAAAAACACTATGAATATGCCTACCTACGGTAATAAATAGGAACATGGGAAAATTGCTATCATAAACCATCTACCTTCAAAAAAGGCTGATTCGACAATTCTACTTCACTTAGTTTAACTAGACCAGTATATATCATCCATGAATTGAGAGATTACACATTAATACGACATACTAGAGATAATATTCAGAACATTTAAAAGGAGAGAGAGACACACACACCCAAGCCCATGCTCCGTCCGACATTCAAGAACAATGGCTTCAGCAAGACCTGTGGGATCAGCGGAGATTTGCATCATTTCAGCTTGAGCGACAATAGCCTCCAGTAGGGCTACAAGATTAATGCGTTTGAGAGCAGAAACTTCTACAGCTTGGACTTCACCACCAAGCTGTTCCACCAATACGCCATGAGTGGCTAGGCCTTGTATGGCACGGTTCTGAAATAAAGAAAAAGAGAATTTCATCAGAAAATCAGAAGAAGAATTAGAAATAAACCAGGCTCTTTTCCCTCGGTTGCTGTTGGTTACATATTTAACATTGGATATCTTCGTTAATAATTAGCTTGTAAGAAATTTGCCGCAGACTTGAGGATCGCTAGAACAGATGGCAATTTGAAAGATCAACTGCCCTAACGGAATTTTTCAACCAGAGGATGTCTGAAGATGAGCTTTCCATTTCCATACAAGCAGTGATAGTTCAATTTTTTGATCTGGAGAAGACGTTCCAAATGCGAGGGCGTTTTGGATGGAGAAACTGGCTAATATTGAGGTGGTTATGAAGAGGACGAAAAATATCGTCCACCCAATCATAGAAATTAACAGGCTAATAAGGAGAGGATCTTTAAGAAAAGGCAAAAAATTTTCGTCTACGAAAAAAATGTGGCAGTCTTACCAACGATGTTTAAAACAAAGCCCCAACCTGTGTGCATTTAAGAGGCAATAGTTGATCAAGAATACTTAAAGAAACTATTTGTCTAGAATTCGAATTGTCCCACAAAGGTGAAACCATGTGGGTTAACTAAAAATTTCCCGAATAGTTCAATACAACTACAGGAACTGAGATCGCGCACCAAAAAAACTCCCATTCAATGTGCAATTCAAAAACTGCTTAAGGATAAAACAATCAAAAGGATTAAATTAAAATGGCTCACCACATCCACACCATATTTGTCAATTTTGTTGATGGCCACAACTAGATGAGCTAAAGAGGGAGAAACAAGAAAATTATTTGATTACCATGTTTAGAGCTTATGAAATTTCAAGAATATGCGGGGCAACACGCACGCACACACACACCTCCATACTCTTTAGCAAATTTAATTGACTCCACTGTCTGGGGCATAACACCATCATCTGCAGCAACCACAAGGAGGACAATGTCCGTCGCTTTCGCCCCACGGGCCCTCATGGCTGAGAAGGCAGCATGACCGGGAGTATCCAGAAAAGTGATCACTCCATCGCCCGTTTGACCCGCGACGATTTTGGTCACTTCGCTGCTGTTGGACGCAGCTGAAGCCACTGCTTCAGCAACTGAAAGAGAAAACGCCGAGAGGTGTTGTGTTATTCCACCGAATTCTTGGTCGACGATTCGAGAGGATCGTAAAGCATCTAGAAGAGTGGTTTTCCCATGATCAACATGTCCCATTATTGCTACCACCGGTGGTCGTGGAACACAGACACACGGGTCGGCTGGAGGTCTTAAAAAGGGAGGAGTATAGCAAAATCTTGGACCATACCTTGGGTAAACATCGAATACATCGCTTGTTGAACTCTTCTTCAAATCCAGAGGCGTCTTTCTCGAAACAAAATTGGGTCTATATCCGAGGAGAGACACAAGACCTGTCAAAAGGTCCCGATTTTCAATCGCAGTGGTTGCATTAACCCGAAGTGAACCCAGTAAACCTGAATTGACGGAACGGATGATCGAACTAAGAGGACGTTTAGTGAGCTTTGAAAGTTCGGAGATGCTGATACCATCCCAAACATCAATAGTGGGAGAACTTTGCCGGTTGGCGGATTTTACTGACCGAGATTTAGTCTAATTAAGATTCGATTTCATTACCAATATTAAATCACCAACCTTCGATGAAAAGGAGAAAGAAAATACATTTAAAGGACTAAGCACTTTGCAATGTAATCGATAGGCACTTATTGAAGACTTGAAGAACATAATATCTGTGCAAATTTAAATCATTCGTCAAATACCTAAAACTAAATTGGAATTTCCGAATTACCGAGAAATTTCAAAGGTGAGAAAAAAGAACAGATATGGGAAAATAGTTTATTTTAAAAAAGTAAATAATTTTTTTCATTTCTGCATTTGTAAAGCCTTCTGCCTGTGGGAAGGAATACTGCTCTCCAACAGCAGTTGTTCGCCTGAGATACAAACCTCTTCTGGAGTAGGTTTCCTGCTAAAATGTGAAATAAAATGAGGTAAATAAGACGTCTTTCAAAGCCGATCAAGATAGTTCATTTAGAAAAGTTTTAAACAAAGAAAAGAACGAACTCTACTTGCAGCCAACTAGGAATTTTCCTCCTTTTAGGGAGGTAATCAGCAGGAGGAGAAACCTCTTCGACTGGAAGAAGGATGCAAACATCAGAACCGAACGGTATGTCGGTCATAACAACATAGGCTGGTAGACTCAGTTTATTTAGTGCGCAACTTGTATGGAAATATTAACCTTATAAATATTTGCTGTTCAAAATTTATTTGTTTTGTCGGTTATTGTAAATAGTAATTATTTTTCGATTTCCGAATTAGGCTTGATTTATATATAAGAAACCATCAAATCAAATCATAAAAAATCAAAAGTAAGCTAGAATTAGGTTCCGCTAAATGCAATTCAAAAGACTCCTTATTTCCATATTTTTAATATTTCTTATCTAAATTAAATAAGACTTAAAATCTCCTCGTAAAGACCTTTGATTAGCATTAAAGCTTTGGAGAAACTTTATTTCTATGCTCAAATTTAAAAGGCAAATCATTAATAAGCTATTATTAAATCCACTCGATTTTGTTTTTTAGGAAATATAATATCATTGTGTTTAGTAGAAGAATAAATTGCATTTTTATCTAGGAATATGAGAATATCCGCATGGGATGTTATTCCAGAGTTTTTCGGTTCGTAAAATGCGCTTATTATCAATCTGATCATCGGTTTCATAAGAAAATGAAATTATATTTTTGGATCTTAACAAATTATTACTTAATGTTAATATAGACAACACCCATATTGACTAGGATTTGCAAAATGATGACCCAAACCCAATAATTCAGACTCAATTTAGGATTTTCTCACTCCCTATTGGTGCTTCTAATCTTCGATTTAAAGCATCGCAGCATCAAATCAAGTGTTCGGCTTGTGTCACGAGGTTCCGCAAATAATAGTGAAAAATATTTACGAAAAGCGTGAATGAATCTGATACAGAGCGAGGTAATACTTATAATTTCAATCCACTCGGTCTACAAAACATTTTGCAAAATACAAAGAATTTATTGTCTATTTTTTATATGTATTATTTGAAATATGCTTTATATTCTCTTTTGATTTAGGTAACTGATTAATAATGAATTGAGCAAATGGACGGGCGATTACCACGATAAACTTTGATTAATTTATTGATGGTAGACTTTTAGAAGATGAATATCGCATTATGATGTACACTGGTATAATGAGAGTGCACAACTGCATAGTTAAACAAATTCATGGAATAATTTGCTTGGATAAAAATGTTGTAGATATAATATAAAACTTGGAATCTCTATAGTAGATGTAAAATGAAAGCGTTTGTATTAGAAAGCGACTTACTATTCTGAAACTGCTTGGACATTTTTGAAAAAAATTTCTTAACTTTGGCGATAGCATCTTAATTTAGCACAACGATAGTTGAGAATACACTTACTGAAACACTAATTACAATATAAACAGGGACAATAAGACTTCAATGACGTTGACGAAGGAAAAATTTGAGAATATATACATAATTATTCTGAGCTGTATTGCTTATGGGGTTACTTTTCGAAAATAAATGCAAGATTTAAATAGCTGAAAATATTCATTGCGATAGAAAACAGTTAGCACTGGTTATAGAAATAGGAAAACAAAAGAGTGTATTTTGATATTCAGCAAAACCTGGCCTTTGAAAAGATAAGATAATTTTGTAAATTTCATTATATTATCTAATAGCCATGAAATGAGTTTAGGGTATTGCCAACCAGGATTTTTTTAATATGCATCAATTTAAAATATGGATTTTTACTGTTGTTCACTTATAATTTTGATTAAACTTGAATTTTTCAAAAAATTGTGGAGTATTAATTTTTCTATTAGCCAAATATTGACTATATTTATTTAGATATTGAAAAACCCATTAATGACGTAGTTCACACTTGCAAAATATTGCCAATAAAATAGCTACTAAAAGTCAAATGTTGGAGAACTTTTCTACATTTATAATAAACAATATTTCTTTCGCTTATAAGAACGGAACTCATTGTCTCTTCGTCAGGGATCTATAATATATAAAATAAAAATATTTAAAATTATTTATTTGTTTTGAATGGTAAATAAATTAAAAGATTTTTTTGCTTCTAATGTTATCATAAATGACCAAGAAAATGTTTATATAAACTAAACGAAATTCGTCCTACAATATGGGAATTGGCGTCCAACTTTTCAATTGGTTCAATTATAGCTACTAGGAAACTATCAAAAAATCATTTATTATAATTTCTTCAGGCAGGTTCGTGCGGTTTTTCTGTCCCAGAATTCACATTATTTTATTCTTTCTAGCTTTGTACTTTGTGCTCTATGAAATCATTTGTTCATTTTGAATAATTATTATTATTTTGTGTAAGAAAGCTTTTATTATATGTATTATGTTTTATCTTTTATGTAGCTGGCATATTGTAAGTGGTTCGCTGCTAATCCCCATAAGTTTGATCCCTATAATTTTGATGGCTTTCTCTTTGCCACTACAATCAGCAATTTCGGTGCAGCAACCTTCGAGAAACCTGTGAATCAGCACGGGTTGCAGCAACATGCAAATCGCTGTGGCGTGGGTTCCTGGTTAAGCTATGTGTTATCGGTCGAAGCATGGCGCTATAACGGCCTGGTGTGCTACCTTCGAGAGCATCACAGCAACAAGCAAACTACAACTACACCAAATACTACTCAACACCACAAAAACACATTCAAATAACTTTCCTCCTGACCGCTTAACCACTCGAGGATTTTCGTCTTTCGTACCTTTGAGCATTTACCGCTGCCTCCTTCTCTTTCTCCTCTTATTTGCACATATTCCAGGTTTGGTTACGGCCCAACTTCCTTCCAGTATGACGTCGAAATCTGTCGGATTTAATAAAATCGACTACTCGGAACCATTTCACAATAAGCACGCTTTCAGAAGAATGCGGGTTAAAAAGAAATTTAGAGATCGGCATCCCTGGACGCCAGATTTAATCACATATGTCTGTGAGGAGCTTACAGATCCCTGTGTACGGGCGTCATTTTTACGGCGACATGTTGAGCATGAAATTTGTTTCGATACACCCCCATTATACCTCCTTCCCCATATTGATGGCCCAAATAATGCGGTAGGAAGTGGCTATCAGTCGCCGCCGTCGTCTTCCCAGCTATGTGATACGAAAGAGGTGGGTGTGCGCCGTTCTGATGGACTTTATCGAAAGTACCTCGAGACACCGGAACGTTGTCGACAAAGTCTCGAGGCTTTGGATGCCAAAATACGCTCTACGCTCAATCAAGATTTGAATAACTTTCTGGATATACTTAAACGCTCATTCTGTATTCTTGCCAACAGCACGGATGATACCATGCAGGAGGAGTGTGAACAATGTCGGGTATGTTATCACCTTTTGTATTTAATCATTACATAGATTTCCCAAAATATAACATTATAATGCCCATCTCATAAGTGGAATTCCTGAATTGTTACTTGAAGTCTCTTACCTCTTAGTTGGTAAAACTGTCAGACGTTCCAATTGGTTCGAATCTGTAACCTATGCGTTACCGGACGTGCGCTTTGCCAGTTGCTCTATTTTAACGTCGAAAGAACCTTAAGAATATGCTAAAACGGGGATTCGATTGCCTCTTTCTTAAACGCCAATTTTTGTTAGGCAGATCGCTTTGTGGGGGGTCTAAGTTAAGATGACGAATTGTTTTAAGGCTTCTCTCTCTGTGTGTGAATTAAAATTAATCTTATCATTTAAGGATGTTTTGCAGGGGAGGATAGTTTGGGTTTTGGGGGTTAGAGAAGTAGAACGAGGGGGTGAAACCCTGCATTTTCATGCCCATTTCCCTTCTCCCTCCTTTATTTGGGCCAATCAAAGTAGAGATAGGAAGGCCAGAGTGTGATCGCTGAGTGCTGATAGGTTGCTGCATCATCGCAGCAGAATTGTGTGGAGTCGAGTTGGGAAAAAAGGGAGCATTTTGGGTTGGCTGAGGGGAGGTGGAAAGAAGGTGGCTAGTGAGACAGAGAAAGAAAAGGCTATCGTCCGTAACCCACTTCTCCCCATTTACTCTGCGCGCAGCATGGTTTCTGCTCAGTCTCTTCTTTTGATAGCAAAACCAACACGTAGCCAGGCTGGAGCTATCTTATAAACGAATGTCAAAGGCCAATTTTATTTTCAAAATTTGTTATAAAATAAGGGTGTTCGTCGTTGAGTTGAGGAGTCAGTCATTCTTTTCTTTTACTTTTTTTTCATGTCCTATTTCAATCATCTTTTTCTCACCCTCATATTTGGCAAAGAACTGATTTCTTCCTAAAAACTTGTTCCCTCCACTGATGAGAACTTGAGCTGCGTTCTCTAATAGAATCTGGGAGTTAGCTAGTTGAGTTTGAACTTTTGTGCATTTCCAGCGAAGTAAAACCCTTATGGAAATATTGACAGCTCAGTGCCTTCAGAATTCAACTATTGCAAGACGGAATGTCCTGACTTCAATATTCATTTTTTTGTTGTCACCCCTGCTGAATTTTTATCGTTAATCCATTCCTTTGCTATTGCCTTCTTTAGATATTGAAAATTAATGAAGGCAGTATCTAATGTCTGTTTCATTAATGTCCTCATCACGAATAACAGTTTTTTAATAAATTTATATTTTTTAAGTTTGGATTTTGTTTATTTCAGTTGGAAATAGTAACGGGCGGTGATTTGAAACAGAGTTGGAGGCTTTCTAGATGTCACTTTTCTATTCGTCTAGGTCTTGGAGATGAATTTCATTGACTTGCACATTCCTTGTTTATCTAATTGCTTTGGGGTTAATTTTTTTTGCCTCAAATATTACATGCTCTCTTGCTTTCTATTGTTTTTTCCCCAATTCGATTAGTTTAACTAATCATCAATAGAGGCCTTATTTATAGTAGTAAAATATTCTAGTTTTGAAGTACTAATTGTTTTAATATCTAAGTTAAGGAAATTAGGAAATATTGGTTCTGACATTCGTGCCTATTCCGCGTTTTAGTAATATTTTAAGGTGGGCGTTAGAAGAGGCGGTGAATTACTTTCATATGAATATCCAATGATACTTTTTTTTAACTTTCAAACTATCTAAGCCTAATTTGGCTCACAATAGGCGCATCCTCTTGGCAATTTTACTGTCGGTTAAATGCAATTTTTTATTAATATCGGATGATCTCGATGAATTAATGAAGTAAGAAAATATAACAATTAACTAAATTGAACTAGTAAACCAAAAGTAAGGATCTCGAATATTTACTTCTACTTTTTACATTTATTGCCATAAAGTTGCAAGTCTTTTAAATATTGCCAATTCATCATCATTATTATGGTAATTTGCTCCTGATGTAATTAAATCCGTTCCTTTTTTAATACCATACTTTGTACAGATCATTAGAATCGTTCAAAAATAGTGGGGACTTCACTTAGACCTTTAAGTTTGAAACAATAGCAATTATATATATATATATCGTCTAAAACCCATGAAAGGTTTTCCCCAAATTAATGCACATTTGGGTGTATGAAATTTTTAAACTTCAACGTCTTTGTGCATCTTCTGTTACAGCCTTATCTGAGGAAGATGCATAATTTGATATGAACCTTACCATATATCCTTCAACCTCTCGTGTCTGATCTGCTGTTCTTTAAGTGATCCGTAATATTTCTAAGGCTTTCATTTAATTAGGAAAAAAAGTTGCCTGTAAAATAACTACAGTACTTCATTTATCCAATTTAAAATTTATTATTAATATTATTATGTTTAAACTCAAATACATCTCAAATTTGACGCCTTTAAGTTTTCCTAATAATGAATATAGAACAGTGATATTGTGTGCCCCGAAGGCTCATAACTTTAAAATACTCTCTTTATTACCGAATTATTATTATTATTATTAAACCTGTTCTTCGATTTATTTCCATTAGCCATGACAAGTAAACACTTTACAAAAAGTGCCTCACATTATCTGATTTCAGGTTCAAAATGTACAATATTTACATAATGGACAGTTTGCTACGTTAATTCCTAAAATTCTAATTCATAGGAGATGGGGGTGGGGGAAGGGTAAGTGGCACGATTTTAATATGTCAAAGGTGACTAGACTGTTGGTGAATTTTAATTTATTGAAGGAAATTATCAAGGCTGCTGATTGGCAAAATAGTTGGAAGTCGAGTAGCGATTTTCAATTGAATTTCGGCTGGCTTAGGAACGTGCGGGTTAGGAGAGGAACTGGAGAAATTATTGCTTGCTGTGGAGGGCTAGCTGGCTGGGTAACTGTGGCTATGTGCTTTTTAGGTCACGGGGTGAAAGTGGTGAAATAAGGTCAAAAAAACCGAATTTCTTCTCTCCCTCCACTTTATTTGTTGGCCACAATTTTGCTATCACAGTATTCCAGTTCCCGGGAAAATATCACTTCTGGAATTCTCCCCCCCCCCCCCCCCCCCCTCCATATTTGGCTTCTTAATAGCCTTAGTGCATTTATCGTTTTGATCGTCTATTGAATTGAACTGTGCTGTCTCACTCGCTTTTATCATATTAGCGTTATAATAACATCGTTGATGGACCTACGATTCCATTTTGTACAGTTTTTTTCTAAATGCCTCGATCTGATTTTCTCCATTTTATTGTGTCAATCCTCCATGATTGAATTCCGCCGCCGAAAATAATCCCAGTAGTTCAATCCTATTTCAGTAGTATATCCACACACATACCACTTTGAGTTGGAATCTACTTTCAAAATGCGGGCTACACGCTTTCCCCTAAGCATAAACCTGAGTGCACGCGTGCTCGCGTGCGTGTTTATCGATTTGTTTGGTGGGGTGATACCGAGTAGAGCGCGACCGGCCGCACGTACGGGTACTTAGACGCATTGGGCGCGGGGGCATTTGGCTCGTGATTTGCAAAGTCATTTTCTTGGGGAGAGGAGGTGGGGGGGGGGGGGGGGGTGGATAGATGAGAGGAGATGGGGTGGGATGGTGGGATAGAATTTGTGTGGAGAATGCGAGTTGGTTAGGCTTTGCCTACCTACCTTCCCTTACCTACTTACTTACGTACCTCTATCCTGTTAGCAAGCCAGTAAGCAGGAAAGCAAACTACTTGACTGGCTAACTTTGTGAGTTGTTGTGTTGGCAGTTTGTGTGTGTGTGTGCGTGTGTGAGAGAGAGCTAGTTGATTTCCTAACAACCTGGCCAAGTTGGAAATGCGGTTTTATAGGAACACTATCGCTGACTTACTTTGCCACTATGTGGGAGGCGCATTTATATTATAACGGAAACACAACTTTCCTCTTCACGTTTAAAGTCGTGTTTTCAGGGCACCTGTTTCCATTGCAAGAGATTGGAGAGCAATCAACTCTCGAGCCTTATAGTTATACGTTAATCATGTGGGCTAGTTTACCAAATAACAGGCCTGCAGCCATTAAATGTAAATGAGCTAGGCCAAGACTGGTAAACGCCCTCTTCTTCTACAATTAGTGTACTTTGACCCAGTTGCAATTAGGGAAATGTCAGTGAATGCAAGCCCTAAGGTCTTAAAAATTAAGCCTTCTTCTTTTTTATTCGCGTAATTACCGTGAAGGCTAAGTTCCCAACATGCGCTCTCGTAATTAGTAAGGAATGGAGTCATTCGAAGAAAGATGTGCTAACGTCTGTTTTTAGTGGCCTAAAAATCCTCGTAGGTATTATATTGAGAAGGGGCTAAAGGTAATTTTTATCAAAAGTGCATTGACTCATAAGCTGTCATTTCGGTCAATTTACGAACTTTCGGATCACTATGATTTGGCAAAAGTCCGCTAGCTTGATATGCTCAGTTCAGGGTTTTTGTCATTACTTTGTGTATGCAGGTTTCGATTTCTAAGTAGATGGGGTATATTTTTCTCAATTCACTCCAATTATTGCAGATCTTAGCACACAAGTTATGTCGCCTCAGCCTCAGCCATTCCAGCTTATAACCGACCGAGCCTAAGGTGGCACCAATTTCATATACCCTGATTACCCGATCTAGTTAGGCCAAAAGATAGACCCTCTAAAATCTAACGATCTTATAGGCCAGTTTGAATCAGAATTCACCAATGGTTTATTGAACAAGAAGTGTGTGGGGAGGAGGGTGGGGG
>UZAE01013468.1:0-22219 GCA_900617975.1 Rodentolepis nana | reverse complement strand
GGGGGGGGTTAAGGTGAGGTCATATTGACGTAGATGAACCGAAACTCATGTCATTAAGCTGCTGGGCGGACTGCACATTCAGTTTCTGACATGATGTCATACCAGCCTTAAAATTGTTGAAAAGCTTTGTTTATTCATCAAACCACGCCCCAACAACGACTATTAGCATTAAGTGGACTTCAAGTAAATTTGTCACAGGCACATGGCTTCATGTCCGATGTGTGTTTGGATTTTTTCATTTGTTTTAATGTGCACGGAGGCCTTCCTTTAAGGAACTATTCAACATTTTCTATACGCATAAATAAAGTTTGTTCATTAAACATTGGTTGATTGGGTTTTTGGATTAAATGTCTCGGAATCGTAACAATAAGTTCTTTACATTTTGCATGTTGATAACTCAGAAGAATTTGAAGTTCACTCCGCCAAACACACTTACTTTTTCAAATGTTAACTATTCATAAGCATTATGATAAAAGATATTCATCTTAAAGAAGATAGCCCTGAAGGGAGAGAGAGAATCGGAATTCATTGTATTTTCGTCGTAATAAATCAATCCTGCCTTTTTATGGGCATTCATTCTTCGTTTCAAGTGGTATCTATTCAATCAAAATCTTAAAGGAATATGCCAACAGTATATCTTTCATTGCTTTCAAATGATCTAAAAATGATACAGTCTCGTCAGAGTTACTAGAAAATTCTCCTAGTGGGTTTCAAATAACTCGAAATCTAAATGTTCAAAGTATCATTATTTACTTCTCGGTGAAAGCGTCACGGATTGCCCCACAAATAAGCCTTGACTTAACCTCAATAATCAATTTGGTAAATTCCCCTTGTATGATATAGTTCCGGAAATTAGTCAATCTACCTGAACGATTTGGTGGAAACAGAAAGAATGACGCGGAATAATTTTATCGACCCCGTAATGATCATTGTTTGTTGATTATCTCAGAGATCTCAGTACTCCTGGCTTCATTCGATCCTTACCGCGATCAGCAGCATGTCACGTGTTCCAAAATGTCTGAGATTTCCAAGCTTAACCATGTCAATGTTGTGTATCCCCGCAAGAGCACGAAGCTGGACAATTCAATGATTAACTTGGTTTTGCCATGAAGGCATTGAGTGAATAGCTACCGCGGTTTTTATTTCCAGGTTTAAATAAAGAAATATTTTACTTGCATATTTAACTTGATGTTTTCAATGAATTTTTCCACGCTAATCCATTCTTTGAAACCCTGCTTTTAGAGAAGCACTCTAAATGAATATCGCTGTTAAGATTGCTTTAAGTTTTTCTTTTCCAGATAATTAAGTGTATGGGGCTAAAATTCATTTTTATCAACGCTGAAATTTTTTTGCTCTGCCCTAATTAATGATGGAATTAGCATATTAGATAACATGTGCTAGACTGTGGGATAGTCGCATTGCGCAATTTGGAGTGAAGCTTAATATTAAGTCAATTAGGCCTTATTTTTTTGCAAATCATTCTGAGAGATTTATTATGTTATAACAGTTTTCCTTTTGCTTCTTTGCAGATTGTCTAAATTAAATGACATGAAAAGGTGAAGAGTTCTTAAGAGAGCGAAAAACGTGTATTTGCATAATCTTTTTAGTTACATGATTGATTTGAATAATTTGTAGACGTGTGTGAAACGCACAAGGCTAGCATAGCTGGCAAAATAAATCTCACTAGCGCTCAATAAGTTGTGAATGTGTGATCATGCTACTGATCCCGTTAGGAAGCAAGGGTGGTCGGGATTTCAGTGACCTCTCATCCAATCAACAATCAATAAACGCCGTGTGGTCAGTGTAGAAAAATTGGTATTTTAATGGCCAAGCTAAACGTCAATGACATAGAACCAGAATAAGCGCTATTCTTTTAGTTCGATCTGTTTCCACAGTATGGTTGAGGAAGTTTAACTAATTCTGTGATCAATTTCTTACTTGAATGATTTGACCTTAGAGATAACCGAGATCGATTTATGGTTTTTTCTTATAGCATAACGCTACCCATGGCAAAACAAGGACTTTAAAAAGTTACTTAGGAAGTGTTTTTTCTGCTTAGCATTGGAACGGATAAGTTCTCCATAGCGATTCCCGCAAACAATTGCGAACACTGAGTCTTCTTTGCAAGAATATCACCAGAAGACCAAAACTGATTTCTACTGATTTGTAGAGTTGGTTTATAAAAATTAGGAAAAGGACATTCAAATGAAAATTCACACGTATTTCGTTTTCCAATCCGCATCGAATTTGGAGCTGTTTGTTGCATTGATAAATTTTGATTGTAAAATTCATTGTTTTCTAGAGTTTAGTCAAGATTTATTTATTTATTTATTTCAAATGGCAGGCGTTATGATAGGTATCATTAGCCCTTTAGTTGACTTCGGGCTTCACAGAAAGGAAGATGAACATCCAAGTGGAATTATTCGAATATGAAATGTAATGGGGTCATGGTAGTTTGAAGTCAGAAGTCAACTGCCAGTTAATAGACTTTTTTGCCGTATGAGTATACGTTGCCCAGGGTGCACCACGTGAAGGTAAGTCTATCGCACACTCCAGTTTACTCAAGTTAAAAGTAACGTTTTAATTGGCACTGAGTGGGGCATAGAATTTCATTATAAAAATATAATACTTGTTTTGGTTTTTTTGAATGCTCGACGTGTTTTAGTTGTAATATTCTGTATTTACTACTTTTAAATGCAAATACAACAATAATTTACTTTTCTGTTTCACACTAGTTCTCTTCCCTATTTGGCCACTCTATATTTGTTCTTCACGGGGTGTGCGATAGACTTACCTCCACGTGATGCACCCTGAGCAACGTTTATTCATACGGCAAAAAAGTCTATTAACTGGCAGTTGACTTCTGACTTCAAACTACCACGACCCCCCCCCCTGGTTGTCATATTCGACCCCTTCCACAGTACTCACTTTACCTTTTTCTCTACCTTTGTGTCTGTCTACCTCTTTTAAATCTGTGAAACGCTCTTCTGTTCCCCACCTCTCGACATTTTACTACTTTGATGAACCTTCCCTCTGTGAAGCCCGAAGTCAGCTAAATGGCTAATGATATCTATCAAAACGCCTGCCATTTGAAATAAATAAATATTTGTTCTTCACTTCATTATATTAGTCTGGCAACTAAGTCATTGCCGATTTCAAATAAGAAGGCAAATTCGGAATTTTTGTTTAAAAATGTAACTTTATTCAATTAGATATTGGCCGTTCTTGTCGATGACCTTTTTCCATCGTTCTGGCAGAGTAAAAATTCCCCGTTTGTAAAATGTCTGGTCTTTGCTATTAAAAAACTGAATTAGGTGTAATCCGACATCATCCGCGTTGTTAAAAATTCTACCATTTAAAGAGTTTTGCATGGAACGAAACAAATGGTAATCCGAAGGCGCAAGGTCAGGGCTATATATGGGGTGGGTGTGACAAAACATCCCAACCCAGTTCCAATAANGCGGCATGAGTTCAAAATACAAAATTCCTTTGTGATCCCCCCACCAGACTGACAGCATAATCTTTACTTTGGTGAATCTCTGCTTTTGATACTGTTTGGGCTGGTTGATCTTGCTTCACCCATGATCTCTTGCGAGTAACATTGTTATAAACTATCCACTTTACGTCGCCAGTAACTAGGTTCTTCAGAAATGGATCATTCTCATTGCGTTTCAGTAGCGAATCACAGATGCTAATCCGTTGCGTCAAATGAATTTCCTTTAACTGGTGAGGGATCCATAAATCAAGTTTCTTGACATAACCAAGGGTTTTTAATTTTTTCAATGCATGTATGCGACACATTGAGCTTCTCTGCAATATCTCGTGTTGTGCTGTGACGATTTGAATCGATAATGGCCTTGATATGGGTTTCATCCACTTTGACTGGGCGGCCAGATCGTTGTGAATTTTTCAGTGAAAAATCACCGAAACGAAATCTTTCAAACCAATTTCGACACTGCCATTCTTTTAAGGCTTCATCTCCATATACGGCACATAACTTCTTTTGTGCTTGCGATGCGTTCTTGCCTTTTCGGAAGTAATACAATAAAATGTGTCGGAAGTGCACGTCCTGTTCTTTCATTTTTAAATTGGGATAAAAACAAAACTAAAGAACTAAACAAAAAAATTTTTTACTAATTAACCTAGAAGCCCATACATTAAGAAAAAAATATAGGTTAGATGCTCTGGCCACGTTAACAAAACAAAAGAAAGTATAGAGTGAATCTGTCAACAAAAACGGCAATGACTTAGTTGCCAGCCCAATAGAAGCAGAAAAATGTAAACATAAATATTGATTTTGTTGTCATAATAACTAATACTGCGTCATTTCGACAAACTTAAAACTAATCCCTCTAAGACAAACCGTATGTTAACTTCATTTTTATTTCTTGCAAATTCCTCTCGGCAATCTATTCTCGCCGTATATCATTCCATTTTTGAGGACAGTGAAAGTGGTACGATTTATCAGAGAGCGTTTGTCTAAAATTGCTGCTTTAACACCATAAGCAGAAATATCTAAGATCAGCAAGCCCACATATGCAAGCGTGTTGGGTTTATTACCATGGTAATCCTTTTAGGAAACTTTTTAAAACTCTCTTATTTGGCAATTATAAGTTATAATTATTTGCATCAATGTTCGTGAACTTTAGAAAAGTACAATCTGAATTATACGGCAAAAAATTTAATTTTTCATATTTTTTATAATTGTGATCAATCACAATTAGAACCAAAAGGATTAAGTTCTTTCATCCAAGACTGTGTGGCTCTCTCCTAATTCACGATTTCATAAATAATGGATAAATAACCTAAGAAGTTGTGCTTTTACGTTGCTTCACTACTCTCCCATGGTAGGGCAAATGATGATCCATTTCACGTTTCAGGGTGCATAAAATTACTAGGGATCGAGAGTTCAAAGGAATGATGAATTAAATCACGGATGCGTAATCGACTTACCTCCACGTGGTGTACCCTGGGCAGCGTATATTCATACGGCCAAAAAGTCAATAAACCACCAGTTGAATTCTGACTTCAAACTCACATGACTCGACTGTACGTCATATTCAATCATTTTCACAGTACTTAGCTTACCTTTTTATCTACCTTTGTGTCTGCCTCATTTACGTCCATGAATCACTCTTCTGTTCTCCCCCCCCCTTCTCGACTTTTTGTTACTTTGATGTGCTCAGGCACCCTCTATGAAACCCGAAATTAACTAAATGGCTAATAAAAGCTATCATACAGCCTGTCATATGATATGAATAAATAAATATTAACAAAAAACAAAGCCTTCTATATGTTTATGTTTATAGGTGTGCGATAGACTTACCCCACGTGGGGCCCCTGGGCAACGTACACTCATGCAACAAAAAAGTGTTCAAATCAAAAATTGACTTCTGGCTTTAAATTACCATCACCCCACTGTATATCAAATCCGATCACTTTCACAGTACTCACCTTACCTTTTCTCTTCCTTTGTGTCTGTCGGTCTCTTTTAGAACTTCTTTCCAGTAAAGATAACTCAACGTTTCAGAATTAAGAAATTTCCTCATTTTTGTATTTAATAGCTAAATGTGGTGCTTTTTAAGCTTTTAATCTAATTCATTACATTTGATTGCAGGAAATACTACAGATTCGTATATCTTCATTGGTTTATCTTCGATCCCACGCCATAGAAATACTCTATTGAGTGATTTTGATTTAATAGTAGGAACATGCTAAATCATTTCATGTTCTCATATGTGTATCTTGCCTTAGTTTAATAAAATTTATTTCTCAATTTATCATTTATCTATTTATCAATTTATTTTATTTTAATTTGAATTAAATTCCTTTTAGTGAATTTGTCAACAAATTACTGCTACTCAAATAGATTCAGTAGACAGGTTTTATATCTCAACTGCTGACTGCTATCCATCATGCATTTATTTCACTAGTATTTTGACACATATGGTCCTCAATCTTTATATAATATGCACGACTACGGAGTAAACGTTATTTTAAGTCCGATAAATATAAATATAAAGTTTAAATGTTTTCTCTTTATTTACTAACCGGAGGTTAATGTGTAACGGATTGCGACAATAACAAGCTCTGACTCAGGCTCAGTAATCTCTATGTCATATTCTCCTAGCTTGGAAAACTACAGAGGAAACAGACATATGACGTGGACTACGTATATTTTGGCAGATGTCGAGTTTGCGGATTTCTTACAAAGTGTGAAAATGATGAGCAAACGTGTGCCTCTGAGTTGTTGTTTGCTTCGTCCAAATTTAAATCTTACACCGAGCTTAGTCATTATATGCAATGAAGGGTTAATTAAACTAGACAAAGACTATTGGTTGCCGGTTGGCTGGATTGTCTCTGTGCTCACGACCACACCGAATCCGCATGAGTACACATGAGGTTCATTGTCCAGCCATGGCAGGATGTGCACTCCACAGATTTTGACCAGAAATTTTATTTCACTATACATAAACGCCATTGCTTTTTCATTTAACGTTTTAGGTGCATACACGAGGAAGGCTGCAAGTAATAACAGGTGAATTTCCGTGAGTCCAATGCTTACGCTATTTTCTTAAAAGTGCATACTTTGAATTTGAACTCCTGAATCCTCATTTTCTAATGAAAAATATCTCCATTTGGCTGAGAAAATTTTCTTAAATCCACTCCTGAAAATAAGTTTATTATTTTCCAAATTTTAAAAAACACCCTGTCATGATCAGTCGAAATATTTTCTGAGTGGAATCTTACCCACTTCTGATCATGACGCTTTCCTTCTTTTGATAAATTTTACCGTAAAATGAAATTCATCCCTATTTTCAATTTCAATTGGAAAAAAAATAAAGGTTTAAAATAAACGGAAAGAAGATGAACCGTTTCTAATTTAATTTAATCTGTTAAACTATTGGGAAAGAAAACAAATCCAGACATGGATGTGATCATTTTATGCGGCAGACCTGTTAGTGCAGACACAACACCGAATGACGAAGCGTGGGTAGATAAAATGACGCATCTGTTTGGCAGTTTGGGTAAGGTCAAGAGTCTTGTCGGCAGATCATCTGTCAGCGTGGATTTATAGGCCGGAAATAAGCATTAAGTCTCGTCCCTTTAAGGACCTGCACATACATAGTATGGGCTTTGCATTTAACGGCGACTACGCAAATAGGCCTTAATAACGCCTTTGCTTTACTTTCTGACAAAACTTCCAGTGTAAAATTGTGCCCCAAACTACCTAAGCCGCTTCAACGATATCAAGAAAACAGAGAGTACTTAAACGAATAGCGTTTGTTAGGGATTATAGCATGCTGTGAACATGATCAGTAAATGAATGATTAACTGAGAATACCTCTGCATTCACAACAGCACTATCTTATTACTCAATCCCGATTTTCTTGAATATTCGCTCTCTCTCTCCCCCGTGACTTCACCTTGGGTGACCTTGATAGCATCCTACGCTCCAACCAACTTTCTATCTTTCCCAAATCTTTTAATAAATTTGACGAAAATTAGCGAAGCCTCGAAAAATCGAGCACGATAATAGTCTCTTTTTGAATAAATGTCTCCAAGATTATACGGTTAATGGATTCAGATTTAAATAACTCAACGTCTTTTCATGGCTATTTCTTCGAAGTATTTACCACATTATCTGCCAATGCAATTGGATTGAAAGAAAAAAACGATTTCACTTTCATCTCCCTGTGAAAGAATATTAATTTCGTAGCTAGTTAAACAAACACTTTTCACCTTTAGTCAACTGTTTAAGATTTTAGTGAGATTGAATTTCGAAACGTTTGACTTTTAGGGGGACGTCACACATTAACTTCTGATGTTATTGATTTATTGCTTTCATAATACAGTGTACTCGAAGTTATTGAGACGCGAAGCCCATTTGTCATAAATTTACCGATTCAAGTACAACCGACAGAAATGTGAATCAAACTGGAAATAAAGATGGCAAATACTAATATATTAGATATTTCGAAGTCAAAATATTAAATTTTCACTGTTTATTTTCGACATTGGAAGGGAAAATTCACTTTACCGTTTGTTCCGGTTCACGAAATCTATTACTCTATTCAGTATATGGTAGGTGAGATATTGCGGTACCATGGGCACATAATGACTCAGCTTCTACTCTAACTATCGAAGTATGAAGAACATGGAATTGGCCAACGGCCTTGACGTACATCGTTTCGCCTTCTATTCACCGTCCGTATTGCCCTCCACCTTTCCTCCACATTTTTTCCCCTATCAGTCGTTCTTAATTATCCGATAAAATTGTTTTCCTTTCCAGTTCTCTATCTCTGAGTGGGAAATTCGCCTGACTTGACCCAGATTAAGAGCACTTTAATGCAACGGCCGGTGTTTTGACTTTAATAGATATTTCTATAAATGCGAGAAGGAAACTAATTTTATTTAAATAAAGCTTTTGCAATTCGTAATATTTATTAATAGTAAATGATAGGCATCATGATAGTTACCATTAACAATATTAGTTGACTTCAAGCTTCACATAGGGGACGAACATCAAAGTCACAAAAATTGAGGGGCGAGGAAGGGAACAGAAGAGTGACATTAAGATAGAGAAACAGGTAAGGTGATCACCGTGGAAGTGATCGAATATGTCATACATTCGGGTCAAGGTAGTTTGAAGTCAACTTCCAGTTCATAGACTTTTTTACCGAATGAGTATATTAATAACAAGGCGTACATGTTTTAAAATACATAGAAGTATTACCTCTTTCAGCCTAAGTTACTTCGTGTTGAAGCTGAACTACTAGTTGGGTTTACTTAACTTTCCCTGAATTCATCGTCAAGAGGATACGTAGATTGTGCAGTGAAAATTAGCGTGAATTTGCACCGGTAAACTTTACGCGCATTATGAACGGCAGGACGATAAAATTTGTGGCAAACAAGGGCGCAGTCCCCGTGGGGCAAGCATTTGCCATTAGGCGGCAACAACACACGACTTGGGTTGAGGGAAGATTTTATGCAGCTGTACTTTCTGCGAAATTCGTATTCCACCTCAAGACAATTAAACAGTCTCCTTAATTGTGGTGTCAAAGATAACTGGTCTTTGCCATTATCTTGACCTATTTTCGCCGTGTTTTATCAACTCCGTTTACCGATGAAATTGAAATTAATTTCTAAAGCGAGAACTCCTGGCTCTACTTAGACTATGTGAACTTACTTTTACTTATTTTTTTAATTATAACATTTTAAAGACTCAGTTTACACACCATAACATCAAATTGACACCAAATATTATAGCAAATGAAAACAATAGCATCGTGCCCCCTGAGTGTTAGTTGAGCATAATGGTCAACTAAACCCTGCAAACACTTGCGATATGATTCATTGACACCCGAAAGGAAGTGCTGTAAACTGTTAGAAGACGGTTAGTTGCATGTAGTAAATAAATGTAAACATTCAATTGGCAAGCGACAGACACCAAATCTGCCCCACCCAATGAGCAAAAAACTTCGCTGTAATATTATTGCTCTTAATTATTAACCAGAACACGTGAATATCAGTAATAATAAATTACGAAGTTTATCTAAATCTGGCATCCACTGCAACTACTTGGCGGTCACTGACAAATTTGCCATATGGCTCTGTGGCATCCGGCGGTAAAGTTGCAAGATAGAAGGGTGTATCGGCGCCTAAAATAAAGAGGAAAACCATAAAAATATACTGCTAACAAGAACGTAACTTACGGTAAATACTTACCCTCAAGAATAGTTTTTTCACCACGGTGACTAGACATGTCAGTATTAACGTAACCAGGACAGCACTAGAGAAATAGTAAAGACATATCTATTTGTGTTATTCGAAGTTGGCAAGAATAACAACAATGAGAACCAACGGAGTTTATAAGAATATGCCTAGGGTCAGATTTGTATTGTGCCGCCAAAAGTTCCGTAGCTCTCCAAACTCCAAGCTTTGACATACCGTAAGCTGAATTTGGGAATCCTTTTTTCTGGTGTTCTCCGGCCTCGGCGTACCTTTACAAATAATGAAAAACGACGCTAAACTGATTACAGACGTAGAAAAAGAATGGTGATGTATAATAAACACACCTAATGAATTTATTCATAAGATCGGTCAGTTCTTGAAGGTTTGAAGTCTCCAAAAATTTGAGAGCTACTCCTTCTGTCAGTGTATTGAATGATCTTTGTGCCACTATGCTCGCAATATTAACAAGTCTTTAAAAAAAATAATCACAACTTATAAGTTTACCTAGAACCCTTCGCCATTATTGGAAGAAAATCTAAACACATCTCCACAGTAGCTGTGTAGTTCGTAGCTATAGTGACTCTAGCTTGTTCGCCAAAAGGTGCTGTTGAATTCGACTAAAATGTCAAACACTAATTAGTCAAAAATACCTTGTAGGCGATTCCTGCATTATTGACAAGAATATCAAGTCCATTAGGATACTCCTTTTTAATGAACTCAACCAATGCATGTCGACTGTCTTTATCAGTAATATCCAGCTGATGAAACTTCACCTCGAGCCCCTGATCACGAAAACGTTTCACGGCTTCCTCACCCGCTTCCACATTTCGGGCTGTTAGGTAAACATGCCACTCTTTAGGGTCCAAGTGCTTGGCTAATAATTCAACAATACCATTTCCGACACCCTTATTTGAACCAGTAACCTAAAGTTGAACGGTTAAATCAAATTGCCCAAAAGCGAATTATAAGAAGCTTAAAATTGTAGATCAACATCAATTCACATTTACATGAAATTTTACATCAAATTTCAGTAATAAATACGAATACTTACAACAGCAACACGCATATTCCAAAGAAATTTTGCCACCGACGATTTATATACGGCCCAATTCAGCGCGTTTATTTTGCCTTGATATTGGATCATTAAAAAGAATTAGTTAAAAGGTCAATAATCTCAATATATCGACATAATTACAATTATACACTTGGGTATATAAAATAACCTAAGTTGAATAAGTTAGACCATGAAAATATATCGTAAATGTAAATTTTCTTAAACTCATTAATTATATCAGTTGTGGAAAATGTAATCCGCACTTCCACCATAATTGAAATGTATTCAATTTAGAATTAAAAAGTGTCCGATTGCAAAGACTGAAATGCGACAAGTCATAGTTCCCACTAATTAAGTTGTAAACCATTTATGCGTTAGGAATCTAAATTTCAGCCTAAATTGATCATTCACAATTTAATGGCCTATTTTAATAATAATTATCATTCCTAGTTTGAAAGTCAATTTTTGATTAGAATTTTGCAAAACTAGTTATAATAAAATATTCACTACTCTGTGTTGATTAGAACATAAGTACAGAAATAAAAACTTTAGCATTGAAAACATTTTCGGAGTATCACGGAGTCAAGGTTCAACATCATTTTAATTGTTCTACTGCTATTTGATCAGGCAAATACAGTCTGCTAAGCGAAAACAATCTTACATTTTTACTACTGCAATAACTTTTGGTGAAATTTTAGACATTTTCCTTATTGAAAAATATACCACAAGTTTCCAGGAAGTCTTTGGTAGAAGGGAAGAAGTATTAAGATTCAACTAAAGTTCAGTCTTATACATATAAGTCAAGTAGAAACAATTTACTATTTGACAAATTCACTGGCCATCAAGTATTTTCATGTTTGCTGTCTTGCATAATTATTTATGTTTAAATCTGAAGCTTGCCATCATAGGCCTTCCATATATTTCCCATGTAGACGGGCTTCATTTTAGTTTCGCGGACTATTTTGTAAATAAGCTGAACTTATCGTTTATAGACTGCCTGCTTGATCTAACGCGCTTCATTTAATCCATATATTACAGTATAATCAACTAACTCTAATTAACAATGTAATTTTAAATGACCTCACGACAGGTTTAAATGTTTATTTATATTAAATGGCAGGCGTTTTGATAGTTTTCATTAGCCCCTTTAGTTGACTTCATGCATCACAGAGGGGAAGGAACATTGAAGTGAAAAAAGTCGAGAAGGGGGGACATAAGAGTGTTTCAAAGATGTTAAAGAGACAAACACAAAGGTAGAAAAAAGGTGGGATGAGAACTGCGGAAGAAGTCGAATATGACATGCGGTGAGTGATGGTAGCTTGAAGTCAGAAGTTAACTGCCGGTTAATAGACTTTATTGCCGTATGAGTATATGTTGCCCAGTGTGTACCACGTGGAGGTTAATCTATCACACACCCTTAGGTTTAAATATATATTTCAAATGGCAGGCTTTATGATATTAATCATTAGCCCCTTATTTTTCTCCGGTTTTCACAAGGGGAGAGCATATATCTCTGTGTTTCCGTTGTTGTTTTAAGGGCTGGACATCGAATCAGGTGGGACTTCTCCGTTTCCTCCTCTAGGTCACATAGGGGGCATGTTGGTTGAGTGTATACTCCTAATCTGTGATGGTGCTTCACCAGGCAATCGTGTCCGGTACGTAGTCTAAACTCACCAACGGCTTCGATTCTTGGCCAGTCGGCTATGTCGGAGAGTGCAAATGCCCACTTTTTCTCCTTTATTCGAGCTTTAAGTTCGTTGCACCTTGAGCTCTTGAATTCTCTCCTGATTATGGGCTTCATTGTGTGAAAAGACATCGGCCGGTTTATCCATCAGTGAAGACTTGGAGCCACTGATCTGCAAGATAGTTGACATTGAATTTATCCATGGGAATGCGCAGTAGCTTCTCATACAAGATCAGGGCCTTCTCTTTGATAAGGGAACATATTGTCGTGTTTTCTCCTGTAACCAGGAGGATTGTATCAATGGGTGTTAATTTATCCCTCCAGTAATTATTGGTATTGCCTGGTTGTGTGTTTAAATATACTTCATCTTAAATGTAGAATAATTGAAATTATAAAGGTATATTAAAGAGAGCAGTAGAACTTCTTGCCAAAAAATTAATCTCACGACAGAGTAGTGTATTTATATTACTACCTGAAGTGGTATGAAAAGTTTTAACGTTGTCTAATCACTTAAAAAGAAGTGAATATCTGATACCTTCAATTAACTATAACTTATTCAGAAAATTGGCATAAGCTGGTTAAGTTTGTTAAAAGAATGACTCATTCGACTCCTGAGCGTACGTTCATGCACTACCACATTTTTTCAACGATCAACTCCACTCAGCAAACCCATGTGCGTTGTCAATAACAGGAGCTCTTAAAAATTGGCTTCATCATTTGTAAAATGTCATTATCATATCTTTATTTTATTATCTACATTCAGTTAAAACCCCTTCTTTGATTTCTTGATCAAAATGAATTCAGAGGCATTTCAGGAGAAGATTGAGCGAATGGCCAAAGAATAAAGGATTTGATATCACTCATGAAAAATCAACACTGGTGAAGATTTCTTTAAAGGAACCTTTAATAGTGTAACCCAGAGCAGCTGGTGGAATTAAATGCCGTTGATGAGTAAAAATTGGAGGTTTGTGATCTTTGGCCATTATATCGTTAATTTCACCGGAATCGTCAGCATCTCCAGTGGAGCGGTGGCGATGACCTTGTAAATGGCGTTATAAGCGATGGCAGATAAGTTTTAAAAAACTGCAAATAATTGAAGAATTTGAGCAGGTAATGAAATTATTAGCCAAACAACAATATTATTAGATTATTAAGATTATTTTAATCCTTATGTATTCACGGAATTATAGCCGTGAGAAAGCAGATTTAACAATTTTCCCAATTGGACTAATAAATGCTGGTTTATAAAGAGTATAAAGTATTCTAACAAATTAGTACAAATTCGATCCTAGACGAATTTGCAGTAATACAGTAAGTTCAGTTAAAGCAAGTTTACTCTTTACTTTGGGCGTAGTTCCGGTTAAGTTTATACAGATGTGCCGGCGAATTAAGGCACAGGAACTGGTTCGGCTATTAGTTTTTATTTATGCATTTGTATCTCTTAATCCTGATGGTTGTGGAGTGCTCAACGCCATCATAGCTGAACAAAGAAATCTCATGCCCACTCACACAGACTGTGGCTGTGCTACTTATCGCATATTGAGGGCAGGGACATTTCAGCCAGCCACCAATCAATAGTCCCTGCGTCGCTTAACAAATCTTTATTCCTATCGTAATGACTAAGCTGTGACAGACACTTCCCAAATAATTGTTTTCCTCGCCGTAGGCCCGTCTCCTCTATATTGTTGAGGAGATCTTGCCATAGAGATTACTAAGGATTAGTCAATGCTAGCTCATGTAACAATCCGCTACAGCGCACAGAACTCTTATTGGATGAAACCAGAATTAATTTATATTTGTATTATCTCTCCAAAGACTAAGCACGAAAACAATTGAATATGCTTTTCAGCAAAGATGCATTTGCCCTTAGGGATGAATATCGATAAAAGGTAGAAGATCGTGTTGTTTGTTGTCTTAGTCGATTTTGTGAGAAAATATATGAATGGACTTTCTGCAAGAGCGCATCTCGAAAATGAGTCCTCTCGCTGCTATATTAATAGCTATTCCGTGAAAACAGACAGCTTGTCTCATTTCGGGAGCAAACGAAAAGCAGAACGAGTTTCCAAAACATTTTTCAGCTGAAAATCCGATGTGTCTAACAAGTTAATTCAATTCAAGTTCATAAATAGCTGTCCGAAGGAACAGTGAGGTAACAGATAGGCTCATTAAAACCATAGTCAAGTGATATTTAACCGGGGAAATTGAGATAAATGTCCTTTCATTCAATCTTTGTATTTGAGTTAACGGTGCCGTATTCATTGATCTGCATAACTACAGCCAAAGCTCTGCTTCCACTTCTTGAAGGACATTCGCTTCTCTTCTTATTATGGTATTCGCTACCATTAAGCCCAAGCGTACTTCCATAGAGCCACGGGTCACAAAGACCACAGCAATGCCCACGCAACATAAGTCCATTACTGCTATTAGAAATTAAAATCCCAAAATCAGTACAGTGCTTTTGTACTAAACTCGTGATAAATAGCGAGATTCATTGCAAACTCGGATTCATTAAATTAAAAAATAATCAGTAGAGGATTTGAATTTACATAGTGCATAAACCAAGTTTATTTAACACAATGCGAAAGCACGTGCAAAGATTTCTCCTCATATAACGTTCGATAAAGTGGGTTACAGATTGGCGTGTCTTATTTAAATTAGTTCATGGCCTTGAAATAAATATTACTTAAATACCAAGTAAAAAGAAAAGTATATAGCGGCGCCTATTCCATTCGACTTATACCACGGTTTGCCGTCTGTGGTAAATATTAAGAAAGTGAGGACCAAAGTTATACTGAAACGAATCAAGTAGTAATTTTTGTTCATAGTAAAAGCTATAGGTAAAATCAATGACTTCAGGAATGTAAGGAAATCGCCATTTATAAATTAAAAAAAAACATTAAAAAAGACAGAATATATTAGAGTATAGCGTTCCTTTCATTCACCGAACGGATTGAGTTTGGCAAACGAAGAGACCGATTGAAATCATTATGATGCCAATACAACCTGAAAAAGGACAAGTTATTAAAACACAAAGTGGGGGGTTCAACATATGTTATTTATTAAATTTAATTACTATTAGAAGGAAGGTTTCTACTAACTGAAAAGCATCACCTTTTCTAATTGCATTTATTAATCAATCGTTCGTGCTAGTGTAAAAAATAATGACAAGTAGAGACAGCTATTTTTAGACCCGAATAATCAAGAAAATTTTGAGGTTCACGCAAATGTGTCTCGAAAAAAATATGCGGCTACTATTGAAAGGCCGGGAATAGTATTTATACAATGAAACTTGTACAGAAACGGTCACTCGGAAAACATAGAAAAGGCCCAGCAACATAAATCAAAGACAAAACAAAGAAGAAAATTTAAATAACCTTACTTGTTAGATTGAGATATTCCTTATAGAAAACACGAGCAGTAATAGCGGCGACAATTAGTGCCAGAGAATTACTTAAAGGAACTTGACTAGAAAGACCTAAAGAATTCACGCATTCAAAGCTTTCTTACTGGCATCCTTTAAGTTAAAGAAAAATAGTAGAGACCCGAGTTGATTTAGGAGAAAGTATACTGGTAATGCTATTGGCTTTGCATATTTCATGAAGACATTCGTCACACCCCAAATTATACCTGTCAATACGCTTATCACCAACGGTGACATTGTATTATGTAACACCATATATCCTCAAAGTATAAACCGCATCAAATACACGGTTTTAGAGTGCACCTCAAAAAGAAACGAAATGAGAAATAAGGTTTGATAACGGGCTGAAAAATAGAACGCCTCTACCATTTATGGCACCCAATCAAGAGCTAGCTGCAAATACATGGACCAATGGTAATGAAGCTAGCCTATAAAAGGTTATTAATAGGGCCTGTGTATGCAACCACAAATTCAATTATTATTTGCAGCCACCCTATAAGTGCGTGTACGTCCGATTGTCCCCTATATGTACATTAGATGGTAAATTTTCTATCTAGCCTTCAAGTCTCTGGGTAACAGATAAAATTGAACCAGTATAAGTTGTTTGAAAATATTTACGAAATTGTCAAACTTTATTTTACATATCACAAATTTTTTCCATTTAAATTTCTGAATAATTTAACATAAAACAAGACCGTGGCATTGGTTTGGCTACTAACCACAAAATTTATTTTTAATTCAGAATTATAATCAGTCTTGCGAAAAGACATTTTCTCTTATCATAGAACATATCTTGAGAGGATTCGAACAACAAATTTATTAAAAATGTATAACCTTATTGTTTCAATATTAGTTGTAAAGTCTGCAGGTGTGCATTTAGTTTGGTCTTGATATATACGGTTTCATGTCATTTATATGCCAGCAACTTCACCTTTTTAATTTTGATCCTATTTGATCCTATTTTAAGTATCAACTTTTCAACAAACCTTAAAGTATTATCACTCTGCAGTGCAAGGAAAGTTCACAGGCCAAAAGTCATTTACGGTCACTTTTTCATGAATTCATGCATCTGTGCAGCGATTATATTATGCTTATATTTTATAACTTTAAGAACATTTATCAACGAACATCTTCTCTGGGACGATTACAGCGTATTAATGGCATTATTTGCCCAAAATTCCTAAAGTCGTCATACAAATTAGTTTACTTATTTGGCCAAAATATTTATGTAACCTGGCATGATTTTGTGTTGAAATTAGATTCGTGAGAATAATTTCAATAACTTAACTTAAAATTAAACGAAAAATATATTTTGACTGGTTTTCGACAGATTTCCATTTTGTTATGTATTTTGAATCAATTAATCAATAAAGCATAGATTTAAATAATTATATGACTGTTTAGAATTTTTAGTCCTCTCATTTTTAGGAATTACGTGGACATTTGTTGAAAGTGACATAAGTTCTTAAAAACGCTTTCGAGGTGGTGAAACCGCGCGCGTTTAGGTTTCACTGTCTCCCGTTTATCGAGTTCTAGGGATGCGCATTGCGGTTGTAAGTATTTTCATAGTTTTCATCAAAATTAAACTAATATACGATGCTGTACTATTCATATAAAGTATTCTAATTTTTGTAATGAAAATCAATAAAGAATTCTTAATTAAATAATTTTTTAAATTTTAGGTTACGGGTTCAAACAAGGGCATAGGGAACGGAATCGTGGAACTTTTGTCCAGACATTTCGATTCTTCTGAATGGCACGTTTTTTTGACGGCTAGAAATGTTAAATTGGGCGAGGAGGCGGTGATGAAGTTCAAAGAACAAGGTCTTAGTATAAAATTCCACCAATTAAATATTACCAACAAAGAAAGTCGTCGCAAACTATTAGATTTTGTAAAGAAAGAATACCCTAATGGCCTTGATATTTTGGTTAACAATGCGGGAATATATAAGGTAATTTAGGTTATATTTATTATTTCCTTTTAGCCTGATCCCTCTTCACCTTCTGGTGAACAGGCTAAAGTTACCATAGAAACGAATTACACTGCCACTGTGGATATGTGTCTAGATTTTTTGCCAGTAATGGCGAAGAATTCAAAGTAAGACTAACTTATGTTATTTTGTACTTTCTCAAAGGCTCATTAATGTTGCTAGCATTCTTGCTCAGGAGACATTTAATGAAATGTCTGAAGAAATGGCTAAAAAATTCATGAATGCTAAGACTTTGAAAGAAGTGGACGACCTGATTGCGAAATACGTTAAGTAAGATTAGAATATATTAGTTTATGTTTGCCTTCTTTGTCTTTAATCTTCCATATTTCTTTAGGCTTGCTGAAGCTGGTGATCATAAAAAGGAGGGCTTCGGAAGTTCGGCTTATGGAATGTCCAAAGTGGGTTTATGGAAAGCAACTGAAATTTTTGCCGAACAATATAAACTTGATCCTCGTCACATTCTTATCAATTCAGTAAGCCCCGCTAATATTTGTCTTTTGGTTAATTAAAATGTTCCTTAATAACTAACTCCGCCTATTAAAGTGTTGTCCAGGTTATGTAAACACTGATTTGAATGACCACAAGGGAACAAAGACTATTCTTGAGGGTATGTAGTGTTAATTGTAATCCTATTTCAATTATAAATATATAAAAATTTTCCACGGACTGTTTTTTCCTTACAGGAGCTGATACGCCGTTTTACCTTGCCACTTTACCTGATGATGCTACTGAGCCCTATGGAGAATTTATAAGTGAACGAAAAGTTGTCAAGATTGACGCAAAATACAGATAAATCGGATATTTTAGCTTGACAGTTGGTATTCGTGTTTGCTTCCTTAATGAATTTATTTGCTCCTATGGTGTGTTTTCATTAATAAATGTGATAGGCATAGTTCGTAGTTCTTATTAACTATATTGCCAGAGAAATACAAGAGAATAATTCAATTCATGTGGATTATTTTTTCAATAATTACATTGAGATATCTGAAGGGCACAACTTTCTAAGTTAGTGAGTGTTGATAGTTCGGACACTTGCTTTGGACATGGGGATGGTGTCTTAGCGCTTCGTGTTTACTGCCAATGTGGTTAGCCATTACCATCATTTACCATACCCCAATGGGCAGGAATCTCGTAACCTCTGCAAATGTCCTTTTTAAATCTAGGTTAGTAAGTAATTAGTTGGGTGTACGGGGTGATGAGGGAGGATCATTATCGACATTGTGTCATAGTAAAATAATATCGATAGTTCCCTACATACCTTTTTGATTGTAAAACGTTCTGAGATATTCGTAAGTTAAAAAAGGACCAACTTTTTCTTCAAATTAATTTTCTTACATTATCAATTATTAACTAATTAAATCGCGCTCAAAACTGTGTGGTGAATACAGTTTCTGACGCACTCCTGTGTATGGAGTACCAATGCAGTGCATCCCTTGTTATAGTTGATGACTAAGCAATGTGAATGTTCGTCAGATTTTAAATAAAAGCTGTTTACATTGTGTTCGATGCACTGCGATACACCTTAGTTAATTTTTGGATCAGTTTCATACTAGCGATTCTTTGCCAGAAGTTAATTGTATTGGTGTGCATCTAGTTGGAGTTACCAGAGGAATAACAGAATTTAGGGTTTATTTGTACAGTATCCTTTGAAAAAATACGTGCAAATTAGTCATACAAGCATCATATCGATCTACCTTCTAGAATTTTTCTAATATTTTGGCATCTTCCACAAATGCATAGATCTAATTATCTACGCAATTTTCTAATTAACCCAATACATAACATTAAGTGGTGTAGTTGAAAATGCATCTTGGTCACTAACATTCGAAATATAGAACCCTAGGTCGAAACACGGCCTCCATGTGCAAAATTTACTTATTTGATTTCAGTGGATTAGGGATTTTCTATTGCATATTTGACCGATTTTTTCTGGAGGAAACGTATAGTGTACGTGAACATTTAATTCCAAATCTGAAGGCTAAGTTTCACAAATGAAATTGTATCTTCACAAAGGAGAAGGGTAATAACTGATACCCTCTTAGCACGTTCATATTCATTAAGGAAAAATAATTTTATCACAAATTAGCTCATTTTGCTCTCAATAGGGCAGATTTTGCAGAATAAAGTATCAAATTGTTATCAATCCAACAACTTTTAATAGCTAATCATAAAAGCGACTTATGTACCAATATGTCGATGATAACACTTGCATTCTCCCAAGTTGTGTTATAGATTAGATGGCAGTTAGAGATTGTCATTTCAATGGCCACTCGAGGAAACAGCACTTGCTTTCGTGCAAGTAAATGCATCGCATTAGTTGGATCACATCACCGCTGGTAGCCTATTTTAAATGATAGGGCTTCAGTGTAAAAAAATACTGATTTAAGATGGAAAGGGCTGGATATAATGTAACGGAATACCAAGGAAGAACTGGATAGAGGGACAGCAGCCTTGTAGCCAGTAAATTGAAGTGGTTCTGTGGAGGTGCAAACTGCACCCAGTTGGAGGTCATTTCCATAGATAGCCATTAGTCAATGTAATTGTTGATAACGGTTCATTGAATTTTATGAGCCCCCCTATTGATCCGTTGGGTCGTTAGCTTACCTTAGTTTTGGTTTACTGCGTCCATCTTTTAAAATTTTAAGCTCTCTTTTATATTCACAGGTGACATGTTCAAATGATGTTGGAAATCGAATAGACGTACTTTTTTGCCAAGCAATGTTAGTCTTCTAAGAGGCATGTTTGTTGCAACTACATTACTAAATGCTGCCCGAAGAAATGAACTATAAGTTCATTAATGTCAAAACTCTTAAAAAGCAGAAAAAAAATTATGACGCATTTGTCAAATAAGTATATATCGATTGAAACCAACTCATTTATTCTGATTTTGATCTATCCATCTTATTCCCCTCTGCATGCGAAAACTAGAGGTCATCCGGAGGAGGGCTTCTCGAAGTAAGCTAGTTTAATGATCAAGGTTGGAGTGTGGAAAAATGGGGATTTTGGGTTAGGAATGCAAACCTGATCCTCGCCACATTCCCATACATTCGACAAGGTCTGCTTGTACTCAGTAACTATCGTTTTTTATCCATTAAAGGGCTGTCATGTGTACCATAACATTGAAATGTCCAGTGATTGGTCCACGAAATCTGTTCATAATGACAAATTGGTAAATTAAATAAAATAATTGCTGACCCTTTAGGGGCAGGATTCACATATATACTGGACGATGGAAAAGAACTCCAATGAGAGATTATTAATGAAAGGGAAGTCGTAAAAGTCAGTATACTATGCAAATAGCTTCACAACTTTTTGTCTTGTGGTATTTATTATTTTTTTGACTTAATAATAAATTGCGAAAATAGTATAAATCTGTCACCACTTATGCGGGTACCGGTGAAGAAAGTTAAGCTCAATTAGTTGTAACATTCGAGGTAAAAAATCATAAATGATTAGTAAGCTATAAGTTCATATAAGTTTCGCTCTTTTAAATATCAACTGCCGATGAGTGCACATGATTGTACTTATAAAAGAGTAATTAGGAATCGATAAATCCTGGCGTTCTTTACTGACGTAAGAACCATTAAACCAATTAATGTTTCGGCAATTTTAATAACCGTTCAAGCTCAGTTGGGATATTTTATGAGTTGACTTAATTCATGTATGGATTTCAATTAATGTTAGGGAATTGATCGTCTTTCCGCCAAAAACAAAAATTTATATCAAATCTAAACGAGATAAAATCCACGAAGGTAACCATTAAGCTTCACAGACATTTCAAATCAATGTAATAGAACTTTAATGTGAGGCTTCTGTTTTTCTAATGTATTTCCTTTCTTCAGTCTGTGCTTTTTGTTTGAAGGACTTGTAGCATGCTCAACCCTGCCATGGCTGAACAAAGAAATCTCATGCGCACTCAGACAGACTTGAAGGTGCGGCCGCACTACATGTCACGTAGGGAACACGTGCGGTCGTGAGCTCAGAGACGTCCGGCCAACCACCAATCAAGGGTCCCTGCATTGTTTAACGAACCCTCCATTGTGCCTTTTATCTGCTAAGCTCTGTGAGTGGCACAAAGCCCAAGTAAATGTGTTTCACGCTGCTGTTGAAGTAGGGTAACTAATCCTGGGAGCCATTTCAAACTAGGAGAATTTGACATAGAGGTTACTAGGCGTATTCTCATACGGCAAAAATAGTCTTTTAACCGGCAGTGGACTTCTCACTTCAAATTACCATCACCCTACAATGTCATATTTGACAACTTCCACAGTAATCACCTCACCTTTTTTCTACCTTAGCCTCTATTTCTTTTACATCTTTGAAACACTCTTCTG
>UZAE01013467.1:0-10162 GCA_900617975.1 Rodentolepis nana | reverse complement strand
AAAGACATCGAGATTCATATCTGAACTGTTGATTGAGTATATTGAAAATCGACTGTTCAATCATCTACGCAGAGCAACACGGCGTTCTAATCTCGCATTTCCAATTCCACCATTCGCTGCTAATGTTTTCGTCCAATAAAATAATCAGTTTCGTGCTCAATTGGCTTATGGAGAGAGTTGTTTCCCATTTATTGTCCACTTTTTTGATATATGTGAAGATGCGAAGCCTAGCGCTATGATTGACATTAGATCAAGTATAACCTTATGTACAATCCCAAATTGCGCCTATTAATGAATCAAAAGAACTACACATTGTCCATTTAATTTGTGACAAAACATAATCTTGATAAAAGGATTTTGATTGGAACCTCGACCGAAAAATTTCAGCTCAGCCGAGCACATTGCTTCATGTGGTCCTTCATTGATTTTCTCTAATTCGGTTTCTTTCATGCCCAACCTGTTAGGTCCACATAACATTAGCACAGTGGGAAACTACAGTAGCAGTTTAGATTAGCTCCCAAAATTAGATCGAACCAAAATAGACAACGAAGCTAATGTCATATAATGACTGTATATTTATTCGTTACAGATGCGACAACGAATATACTAAAAGACCTCGACATCACGAATATCAAATAAGCTATATAAAATATTGATTGATTTGGATCCCCTTTATTCCTGCTCCGATTTTTTATCACCAGCCACAATCCGTTCCGAGAGCAGAGTAAGAAGTTGAGAACTTCGAGATACCATCTCGCGGTTTTCATCCAGTAGACCAGCGTGAGCCATACCAGCATCCAGGAGGTAATTGATTAGCGCAGTGGCAAGAATATCATCCTGCGCTTGATTGGGTCCTTCCGAAGAGACAAGTTGGGAGAGAAAGCGAATGAGTTGGTGAGAAGGATTCAACTCCAGAGTGGGTTGCATCACAAGGTACTTCTCGGAAGATGGACGACCCATCAGGGAGGTGCGCAGCAAGTGACGCATGGCACCAGCCTCAGCAACTTGAACGCAGCAGGGATGCTGTGCCAGGCGTTGAGTTACCTATAATGAACAAAAATAAACATGAAGCGTCTAATAACACAATAAATCATTGAACTTGAGTCAAATCTTCCGATTTCTAAAAGATTATGCCAAATCGCTTCAAGCATTTGAATGAAGTCGGTATTTATTTAGAAGGTTTTCATCAACTAAAATTTCAAGCTTTAATTAATATAAGGTTATGGAAGAGCCTTAAAGTGTAATGCCTTTTCAATTGAGAAAAAAAGTTATATTCGATGAAATGCATTTGGCAAAAATAAGAATTGGCATAAAATTGAAAACCCCCCTTTAAAATAATAAAGACTCAACTGCTGAACTCCTATATTGATACCGACAAGACCCATTAATTACATCGGTGTTACTTCTAGAGACTAAATGTGTCCAAGTCAACTTGCTGTCAACTTATGGTTAATGAATTCTACCGTCTCCTCGAATGAGGCAATTTATGCGGTAACTAAAATTAAACCGCAAAAAAAGGAGCTCACACAAAGTGAATTGACACATTCCACCAAATATTAGTCTGCTGAAATTTGTAGGATATAAAAGCGTTATTCAAAGTAAAGTAGGCTTTCCTATTGGCTTCATAACTGGACAAAATCAAAAGTCGTTGGTGTTTGTCATAAAAGAAGCTATTAAATAGCATTGGTGCATAGATAGAAAGGTAAGGGGTAAATTTATCCCACGACAGCCATGTTATAAAGGTTAGTTTAAACCCAGCGATTAGCGTCTTCGAACGTCAACGACAATTTGCCTCGAGGATATTTTTAGAAACGTGTTCAGATGTAAGAGACCTCTAGCAGACAATCTGCACACAAAGAACAGCTGGATGAGAATGGACAACAACATGCATAAGCTAAAATTCAAGCTAACACATTAGGGACAGATTATTAGACACCTGTATAATAAACCTAATCTCAGTATTTAATAAAGTATAAGTGATGCACTCTGGGCAACCTATACTTATACGGCAAAAAAGTCTATAAACCGGTAGTTGACTTCTCACTTCAAACTGCAATGACCACATTGTATGTCATATTCAACCACTTTTACAGTACTCACCTTACCTTTTCTCTGCCTTTGTGTCTATCTATCTCTTTTACAACGTTGAATTTTTCCCACTTTGATGTTCCTCCCCTCTGTGAAGCCCGAAGTCAGTTAAAGGGCTACTGATAACTATCATAAAGCCTTCCATTTGATATTAATAAATAAAGCACAAATAGAAAACGTAACTATCTCACCATTATATCAGGAAATAATTGCCATTAAATGCTTTATTAGATTTGATAGAAGCAAAAATAGAGTTGCGTCATTGGCCCTGTTTTGGGATAAACAAAGCACAATAGTGTGACTTAGGTTAAGCAACACATCATCCTGGTGAGCATTACTTGACGACGAGTTTAGAAGGAAAGCAGTAAAGAGGAATGGCAATAATAGTAAGGCATTAACGTGAGAATGACGTGTTGGCATTATTACGTAGAAATACGCCCACATTTAATTAAGTTAACAATAAGATCAATGAAGCTTTCTGGGAAAAACCTTTACAAAATTTCAGCAAATTCATACACCATGCGCTAGAAAGATTAATGACTAACCTTCACTTTCTTGACCTTTTGGCCCAGAGTTTTCTCAGCCCATTGTGAGAGTTTATTAGCCTGGTCTTGAGTAATACGATCACCTTCCGATTTCCCAACACTATCAGTGTCCGAAGCATCATCTGCAAGATACTTTTCAAGAGAACACAGATTTTTTCGATCGTATTGACCCAAATTCATCAGCACCAATTCATCGTAAGGCTCATACAGAAAGAGAACCTAAAAAACAAGACGAAAATCAGACATTCCAGTAAAGACACCTATATACGTCATTAACTTGAAACAAACTTCAATATCATCGTGTTTCTCCTTTAGAGCCTCAAAGTAAGGCGACTTTTCAGCAAGTTCTCGATTAGGAGCAGACAAGAAGTAGATATTTCTTTCGCCAGCACGCATTCTCGAAGCATACTCATCGAAACTCGTCATTTCGCCTTCGGGGAATTTAGAACTTTCGAAACGAAGAAGCTTGGCAATTTCCTCTCGAGAAGATTGATCGGGTTCAGTCACAATACCCTCTTTCAAGTAGAGGCCATAGTCATTCAAGAAAACGGAGAAGTCTGTTGGGTTGCGTTTGGCCTCATTCTATAAAATGAAATGGAATATATTATTGTTACTTATATTATCATAAGTAGAAATGCGCAAAAGAGGAAGATTACTTACCTCGAGATAACGAAGTACACGAGACGTAAGAATACGATTAATCTTCTTTATCAGACCATGATCCTGTAGCAATTCACGACTCAAATTGAGCGGAATATCCTCACTATCCACAATTCCATGAACAAAACGCAACCACCTTGGAAGGAGTCGATTAGCCCTGCTCATAATAAGGATCTGGGAAAATAATTGTTTACAACAAAGCACGACTCACTTTTCGACTGTAAAGAGACAATGAAGTATCACCCTCCTTAGCCATGTCAAATATACTCGGTTTATTTGTCGGTATGAACAAGAGGGCCCGAATGTTGATGGGAGAGTCAGTATTGAACGTGATCCTATACCTCGGGTGATCGTACTTGTTACCAGAGATGAATTGGAAGAAAGCCTTGTATTCTTCTTCAGTCACCTATGATGATGAGGATAAGGTGGGATTCTTTAGTGAAACTAACCTTGGCAGGATCCTTCGTCCAAACGGGATCAACCACATTAATCTGTTTCTCGTTGAGGAAAACGGGCACACCAATGAAATTGCTATATTTGCGAATGATAGCTTCAACAGTTGAATATTTAGCGAACTCGGTTGAATTAGACCGCAAATGGAGGATTATTTTAGTTCCAGGAGTTGCTTCTGGGCATTCTGAAATGGAATATGTTCCATCCGACCCAGTAGAAACCCAACGATGCCCCTTGCGATCACTCCCATCAACTTGGCTTACAGATTGAACTTCAACCTCGAATAAAAAGGAATCAAATTCGACTATTGCTCAGTCTAAACAATGAAGAAAAATGTATGAAAAATGATTTACCTTATCAGCTACCATGAATGCGGCATAAAAACCAACACCAAATTGGCCAATGATATTAGATGAATCTTGACCGGAGATGTTGTTCTGTTTCAACTGGGCAACATATTCTTTCGAACCGGATTTGGCGATTGTTCCGAGATTTTTCTCCATTTCCTCAGCGGTCATACCAATGCCATTATCACTGATTGTCAGAGTGTGCGCTGCTTCATCGGTTGTTATGTGAATTTCAAGAGGTGAATCAGAACCCTTGACACCACCAGAGGTTTGCAAAAAACGCAAACGTTCAACAGCATCACTGGCATTTGAAATGAGCTCTCTAATGAATACCTATAAGTAAAAAGTACCATCAATAAATCAGTGAATAAGTGTAAACTATATACTTTAATAAGTACGGAAATTCTAAAAAGAGTATATACGAAGATATTCGATCCTGATAATTTCTAGTGAAAACAACTTAAATGATTAAGAAAAATACAAGCATCTCAGCAATCAATGAATAGTGAAAACATAAAGATCCGTAAAAAACTCAATTGACAGCAGTTATGATATTGATTTATAAAAAATTAGCTTTAGTGGTTAAAAGTTATAATGAACTTAAAATGTGCAAACCCTCAGATTCGTAAAGATGGAACCTTAAATGTCCAGTCAAAACAGAAAAAATAAGATGAATTAAAAAATTTCAAAATAGCAAGTATTAAGATTATGCAAATACCTCTTTGTCGGAGTAAAGAGACTTTGCTACGATATCCAACAACTTGTGAGTATCGGCTTCAAATCGTTTGACTTTCAGATCGGGTTTTGAAGAGGCAGCTTCAGAAGCGAAAAATCTTGAAAGAGTAGAAGGTTGAGAAAAATAAGTTCTCCGCGGGGTTGATGCACACCGGATAACAATGTAGGATTGATTGGCAAGTAATCGTCTAGAAACTGCTCGGGCAATAGATAATGTGAGAGCTGAAAAGCGAAATTAAAATTTTATATAAAAGACTAGGCAGCAGTCGCTAATATATATAAAGGTATGCCGTTGGTAGGTAAATTCATTACTTCAGCATGGTTTAAATGATTCAAGAACTAAGCAGCAAAAGCGGTCAATTTTAGCTTTATAACTTATGCAGAAGCTACCAATAAAAGGCTTTGAAGGAGGTTAAATAAGACACTTATTTATGAATGATTTTCATTAAATAATATGATAAGATTTAGAACCTCACACATAGTTAATCCACACGCGAGTCTACGGGTCCAATTAACGCGCCATTGGATAGGTCACGCAAAGAGGCTTTTTACATTGTGATGACCAAATAATATCGGTATGTCTCTTCCTATAAGTTTTATAAAATTAGCCAATTTATAATTTTTTCCGCTTGTTCAGACAGAAAATATGTCGTTGATACAAATTCAACAATATTGAAAGAATGTATTGCTGAATGGAAATTTTAATTTTCAATCTAGATCGAAAAAATCGAAATAACAAGATGACTTATTTGCCACAATTTGCTCCTCCTATTTCAGTGGTGTTAGGTAACGAAATCAAGCTGTGAGCTATGGAACATTTGAGCTTCTATGTGCTAACTCGGGTAGACCTACAAAGTGAATTCTGGTAAACTAATGCTACTAAATCGAAGGATGCATGTTCAGATCCGTTAATAGAAGCTAATCAATAGTTGATTTGATCAAAATATTCTATATACGGACAAATAAATCACCCATCTTTCTTTGGACTAGACTGTGGAAAACTCAAAATCGTTGATCAACACCGTGGTTATCTGTTAAGCATAAAATGCTTAAAAATGGTAAAAGACTGGAAATATTATACTGTTTCCTGTCCCATCGTCTAAAAAATTTATAAATACAATCCTTGTAAATAGCAGATGTTGATTAACGGCTATCCTGAACAATAAGCTGCCCAACAATGTTCCATTACAGTCAGTCGAGCTACACATTGATGCTCACACGGGAATCAATCATCATAGAGACACCAACGACAGTGCATAATTGATATTTAATGCTTTAACCCTTTAACACCCAATTATTTTTTTCGAAAAAGTGGAATGTGTGATGGACTTATCTCCATGTGGTACACCCTAGGCAACGTATACTCATACGGCAAAAGGTCAATGAACCAACAGTTGACTTCAAACTGCCATGATCCCACTGTACGTCATATTCGACCACTTCCATAGTACTCACCTTGCCTATTTCCCTGCCTATATGTCTGTCTCTTTAACATTTGTGAATCACCCTACTGTTCCTCACTCAACCATTTTGTGTCCTTTAGGGTTCTCCCCTCTGTGAAACCCGAAGTCAACTAAAGAGCCGATTATAACTATCATAAAGCCAGCCATTTGATAGATATTTCTTGAAAAATGCACCCAGCCACACTCACATGTGTCTCATAGCAGACTGTTGCCGACCTGATGAGTTTTGGTGGCCAACAGTGCCCTCTGTTACGAGTCTAATAGCAATGGAGCTGATTTTGAAAGTGGACAGAACGGTCCTAAGTGTGTTAAAGGTTTGAATATCAAGACTATAATAAACATTAACAGTCATAACTGTTATATTTACTAAATCAAACAAGTATGTTCAACCAAAATACAGAACTTTGCAGTATCAATCCACACAAAATAATTTATTACTTAAATATACACCTTATAAATTTCCAACGAAGTTATATAAGAAAAAAAGAGGTTTCCTTAAGTTTTCGTTTTTACAAGGGCATTTTCGATTCTAGGGGGCCAATCCTGTTCCACAGCAATTACATCCAGAGAAATGAGGTCAAGCTGAGAGCCAATCAGAGAGGAAAGACTTGGTTGTGTTCGACCGAGGTCCCCGTGAACCAACTCCTTGACGTAAGTACCCGCATCGCAACATAGCTCCAGGAGGAAGAGTTCTTCCTTCGGATAGACACTAGCCTGAGAAGCGAACTCCCGTAGCTACAAAAAATGAAATTTATATAGAAGAAACAGGAAAAACCATGCATGGAGACTTAATTCTTTTTCTTAACCACCCAGGAGATTCCCAAAATGGCAATTCAATCATAGGCGATAAATCTTGAGAGACAAAGTGGGAAAAAGGTGGATCTGAAACTGCTTACCTGATTCGAAACCAATCATCACACAGCCTCCCTTCATTCAGATTTCAGAGACAAATCCAAGGGGGCAATGCGACCTAATATACACAATTTAAAAGTAGAATGCTCACCTTTCGAGCTCATGCTCTATAGAGATAAAAAAGAACCACTTAAACCAGTAAGACCCTTCTAAATATATTACTAAATAAAAACAAAACTCTCCGCGCTTTACATCTTTCTCTATAAAATAAAAAAATTAATTAATGCTCACTCTCTCCCCCCCTCTCCCTCTCTCGTGCCACACAGCAACAATAACCAGAATAAACCGACAATAAAAGGACCGCGTTCCCAGGCAACCACTAAAGTAGAACATAAACATCAAAATTACGTTTTCTATTATAATATCAATAAGCTAAGTCACAAGGGTAATGCTTTTAATACTTATTGTTGGAAATAGGCGTCTTTATCCTTTGAACTATTAAGAAACGAATTGTTGCTCAACACCAAACCCATCACCTCTTATAGCAAAGAGTTGTCTAAGCAAACAAAGACTTGCAAGAAAAGCTAGCACAGCGGGTTTGCAATTAAAAAACCTACATCATTGTACTGGGAGTTAGATCATAAAAAATACCGCGTTATTTTGATCGATTAGTCTTCAACCGTTCTAATAAAAAACCAAAACGACTTACAACTGCCTCCCTTGGTATCAATAACAAAGACATATTTTGTAAGCTATGTCTAAGTTCAGGTACCGCCGATGAGACAGCTGTCAATTCCCATGACAGCACAGAATCAATGAGTTCGACGGCGAGCAACAACTAGTCCCGACGACATGGTAGTTATTACTGGCGCAGTGTTAACTAACTGGCGTGAAATAAGAGATCATGGCTAATAGGAGGAGAGAAGCCACACGATTACCCCATCTTTCCTAAGGTGAGTATTTGAAACCTTTGGCCTAAGCAAGATTGGAACTTAACAGGTCATTACTGGCCAAGAGGGAGGTTAGCAAAGTATGAATTTCAAATCAGAAAGACGCCAGTTTAGAAGAAGAAGCAACATTTCATCATGGACCTTACCACAAACGGAGCATCGCTCCTCAGTACATTAGTAGTGAAGTCTGCCAATCTGAACCAGATAATATCCCTTTTCCGAGTCATGAGTGCTCGACGATGGAGCACTCTGATGGGTGTGAGCTGTTCAATGGTGAATCGGCCAAAGCTGAGATAGGCAACTTCTGCGCCAAGATCTGTCTGGAATGCGGCTTCCGTAGGAGGCCATTGCAAATTTGACTGAATGCCTTCCGAGTTTGTGGATTGGTTAGTTAATTCACGGAGACGAGTGTCAAGTAGACGGATTTTTTCCGTGGTTAGACCTCCATCAGGACACCAACAGAGAGCTCGATAGCGCTTTCGCTTTTCCACGTCGCCATCTTTCAGAAAAGCTTTGGATGATGCAGCACTAACCACCTTAACATAAAGAAATAAGTGTGGTTATCTTCAGCTATTCATTCAAATTCTTATAAGCCTGAAAAGAATATATTTCAACATCTTCTCTTGGATGGAAATTAACGCCAAACTATAATGAAGTTATAGACCCATTTTAACAGGGTTCAAACAGGAATAAGAGTTGGCATCAAAGTGTCACTGTTAAATCTACCATTAGGAAAATTCCGCCTTATGATGGAGTTCGCCATTTTGGGACTTAATTAGGTCATAACAATTGCATTAATCGAAATTGACAACTTACTTGCAGATCCCTAACAAAGACCCTGCCATTTGTAGATTTGTTTACAATATCTGCCAGCCACGAGAGATTATTTGCTCGATCAGGAATGACATTTCCGTCAATAACTCGATCTCCGCAATGATCAATTTGAGACCGTAGCATAGAGGCCAATGTTCGACTGTAGGCACTCAGCTCCAGTGCAAATGGTCGGCCGAGGCCAAGACACCTAGGACACACAAAATTTAGAAGTAATATATTCCTCCTCAAGAGAGCAATTTAATAATCTAAAGCAACCATGTGATAGATGAATGGTAAAGAAACAAGCACAAAGAAAGTGAAATAATTGTATTTATACAATTTTAAATGTTCTTCTAATTGAAGTGCAAAATGGATTTGGTCATGTCGAGGCTGTAGCTCTATTCATATAAGAACGTAGAAACCATTATCTCTCAGCATTGGGGGTGTGAGATAGACTTATCTCCACATGGTACACCCTGGGCAACGTAAACTCATACGGCAAAAAAGTCTACTAACCGGTAGTTGACCTCTGACTTCAAGCTACCATCACCCCCATTGTATGTTTAATTCAACTACTTTTTTCTATCTTTGTCTTCGAAACACTCTTCTGTTCCTCCCCCCCCCCCAACTCCTCCCGACTTTTTTGTTCACTTGGATGTTCCTCCTTCCCTCTGTGAAGCCTGAAGTCAACTAAAGGGCTAATGATAGCCATCAAAATGCCTACCATTTGATATTAATAAATAAATTATCTCTCAGCATAAATGACTACTAGACCATCGCTTAACAATATCAAATAGCGCAGAAAGTTAGAAATGGCAATGAATCAGTAACTACTTCAGTTCAATTAAGCGAAAAGCAGCTCTATCAAAACTTGTTTTATACATTTGATGTAATGACCGCCTTGATTCGACCCCAATTTTCAAATAGCAATAAATTTAATGCCCCCCCCCACACTCCTTCAACAGCACGTTCAAAAGATTGGAGAAACACATTATCTCATATTTGTTTTTAAAATAAAGATTTGCTATTGAGCAAATGACATAATTAAAGCCCATAAGTTGGAATTAGGATATAGAGATATGTATTACCTCACATNAACCAGCAGTTGACTTCTGATTTCAAACTATCATGGCCCATCTGTATGTCATATTCGATCACTTTCAAAGTACTCATCTCATCTCACCTTACCTTTTCTCCACCTTTGTGTCTGTTTCGCTTTTACATCTGTGAATCACTCTTCTCTTCCCCCCCCCCCC
>UZAE01013465.1:0-22258 GCA_900617975.1 Rodentolepis nana | reverse complement strand
GGGTCATTCAGCACAGATTTGAAAAGAGGGAGAGCACTCTTGAGTCTTCCCAATGTTAAGTTCACAATCCTTCCGACACGGTTTACCACATCTAACATTGACCTTTTAGTCATGATGTTAACATATAGCAGTTAATCATTACAATACCGAAACAATTCAAACATTATCTAATAATTGAAAGTGCACAATGATAGCAGCAAAGATGGGATGTAATCTGGCTGATAAGCCCACTATTGGTTTTACTTTCCGTGATCACTAATATGATATACATGAACTTAGAAAGTCCTTTAAATTTTATTGGCATCCCTAGGAAACAAGTAGCAACAAGTACAATCTTGCTGATCTCAACTAACCAGCCCAGCATCAATCTTATGATCTCTAATTTGGTAGACATAAACGTTGTCCACTACACAACTCTGTCTGAACCAAGGACACAAATCACGATAACTAAGCCTAATAGTTTAAATTGGCTTAGTTTTGTCCAACTATTTCCTTTTTTGGTGCATTGAAAGAATTTATTAAAAAGTTGTACTCTAAAGAGCAAAATAAAAATATAAAACAAATACAAAGATGAGCCCAAATTCCAAAATTATACTAAACCTCTGTTACAACTGTTATTTTTAGCCTACAAGAAGAAGTAGCCTTATGAACAATGAGCCAAAAACTCACCATATAACTGAGATTTGAACTTTTATCGACATGTTTCTCAATCTCATCTTTCCACTGTGGAAGTATATGATCAGGAGCAATAATTAGCGTAGCTTTGGAATGAACTCGGAGCTAAAAAAGGAGGACAGCACGTCAACCAATCGAAGATAAAGATTGCTCCTCCTCCCCCCCTCCCCCCTCCTCCACAAAACATTTCAAAATAACCTACATTTTTCCAACACAGTGGGCATATATAATTCACTTCGTAGGATTTCCCGTCGACGACAACGGTTGGAGCAAAGCCAACACATTCCACGTGCTGATAGAAACCACTATCGCATACATCACAATAGATTGGTGCTGAAACTTCATAGATACGGCCAATGTCGATCGCGCCACAAATACAAAAAACGCTGTGGGGTAGAGTACAAACAGAAGAGCTATTACTCATAACTTCGTCATTATAGTTATCCTCCTGTTCCGTGGATTCTCCATCCATTTTCCCTCCACTTTCCAACTTCTCAGAAGGAATTTTAAATAGGGAAATCTTCTGATTGCAAAATCTCTTTCCAAAACGTTCGAGAGGTTGGACCGTCATGTCTTGTGGATATGGACGATGTAAAATTAGGGAGAGAACTTCAACAGTCTTTCCCAAGCCCATTTCATCGGCTAGAATTCCTCCACAGCAAGGTTTACCAAAGTCCGAAGGCAAATTCCGTGAGAAGCTTTAAGGAGAAAAATAATTGAAATCAAAATTGAATTCACAGGAAGTAAATTAATCATGCAACTCACTTGCCGGTGACGGTTGAGAAAAAGAGATTTTCGTTAAAATGTAGAAAGTAGGACGAAAACCAGGTTGGATCTATTACATCTTTCGACTTTTCTAATTCACGATATATCATCCATCTAACTGCTTCTAATTGATATGGATGCAGTGTCGCTTTCATAGCAGACGGTTGTAGAATACTTAGATCATTCCATTTATAAGCATTTGAGATATTCGATTCCTGGACAAGGTCGTAAATGAGTTCCAATGACTTCTTAAACTCTTCACTGCTTTCTATATCATGAGTAAGTACCGGAATGTTCAATTCTTCTACACTTAGAGTCAGTGGTAAAGGAAAATCTTTCGGTATTTCCATTCCATGGCTTTGTTCTTCCTTTATCTTACTTCCAGACCATTTCAAAAAGCTCATTATTTTTTGGTATTGTGTTTCTGAAATGCAAGTCGGTTTGAAATGCAATTGATCCCATATAAAAGAAGGATTTAACGTAATGTCTACAACGAGTTTGTCGTTTACAATACGTCCAAAGAGAGCTAGATTAACAGAAGATAAACCATAAAATATTGACACTAGGGAAACAGGCATTAAGACTTCAAGCTTCCGGTGCTCATTATTCGACAATTTGCCGTAAAAGCAAGCGTGACCGGACAACGAGAAAAAGATATCTACACTATTACAGCGGTCAAGATGCTTGATAATGTAGACCTGTAAATCGAACCCTGCAGTACCAATAATATCAGAATGGGATTGATCGGGACTTCTCATCTGAATAGTGAGAGAATGCTGAAAAATCCTGGAGAGTTGAATTTTATAAGACTGCTTATTTCTTGATCGCGTTTCCGGCAAAACAGACGGTAGACATTTGTACATGAATGATTGAGCAAGCCGGTTTGCTGCTGGTAATTTCTCTGCCTTAATTTTCTTTCTCATGCTAAAAAATAAAATACAGAAGTAGAAATAGCAGACCCATACGGACTAAGATAAATTTCAAGGCAGCAATAGTAGATTCAAAACGTAATATACTTCATGTCTTAATTCATGAAAATAACGAAATATATAATTAATATAGAAAATATTAAAATAAAAACGCAACATCGACGGAATTGCGCGAGTCTCTTTTTGAAATATCAATGAATTTCCAGTGTGCGAAGGTGGCGGAAAATATATGAAAAGCAGATTTAAAGAAATAAAATAAGGACAGCAAGTAAAAAACTATGGGGTCAAGTTCGGACAAGAGGGATTTGATAGTGTAAAACTCTTAGACGCATTCAAACAAAACATATAAGACTTGATTTACTGTTTAAATTAAAGCAATATTATACTTTATGGTGTTTTCATTTATTAATTGTTTCATTTATTTTATTTTATTAATTGTAGTGATATTAACGTTAAAGTTGAAGTTCAGGATTGTTTAATTTGTCCTTGTAATTTCCAATTGGCCTTGAGACCGCGTCTGAGATCTGTGCGTCTTTAGTTTCTGCGATAACCGTATGAGAATATTTGTTATTTTATCTAATTTACTTTTACGTTTGAGCAGTATTATTTTCTTAAAGTACTAAATCTTATGTGTGCATAATGGAAGTGTCAATAATAGACCAAGATAAGGAGGAACATTTACGGTAAACTTACCACTGTTATTTAAATATGTATTTTCCTAAGAAATTTGAATAAGAATCTAAATGCTAAAGTGTCTCGTCTTCTAGAAGAAGCTAACGATCTGGTTGTACGTGCAAATTTGAAATAATTCCCATTATAGAATAAAAATAGTCTTAGCATTGCGAAATCTGCTGATAATTCAGGAGCTGATGCCGGGAATTCAGATGTAGCTTAATGCTTATTTCGAATAATTTATTGTTTGTTAATTAAGGTCGAAGAAAAATCAAAATCAGAAGATCAGTTGTCAGAAGCCATTTCTAAACTTGGAACTAATGCAAAGACTCGTTATCTTACAGCTAAGCTTCGAGTTTTAGAGAAAGATAATACTAGTCTTCTAAACGACCTTCGGGATGCAGTTAATTTCGTATTTCAGTTGTAATCTTTCCGTAAAGAATACTGACATAGATAAACTATCAAATCAAGTTCAAGATCTAAACCAAGAAAAGTCTAAACTTCAACGACAGACTGACCAAAATTTGATCAATCTCGAAAAATTACGATCTGAATACGATTCTTTGAAGAAATTTTCCGATAATTTAGCAATTGAAAAGACTGCCCTTCAAAAACAGCTTGACATTGAGCGTAGGGAACAGGAAAGGATAAAATCCGAATCACACTCTCTTGATAATAAACTTCATAGAACCCTGGATGACATGCAAAAACTTCGAAGAGATCTTGAAAAATCTCGTTCAGACTTGGAAGATGCAAGACGTCAGTTAAACATGGTTGATAATGACAATCGTCGCTTAGAACGTCAGAAAGCACAACTTGTTGCCGCTTTTAAAAAGCAAATGAAATTAATTGACATCCTTCGAAGGCAGAAAATGTTGATCGAAGCTTCAAGAGCCCTTAAAATGACTGAGGACGAGTTTCTTAAAACACTAGATTTGCAAATTGGTTAAGTGTCCTTGCTAATAAACTTTTCCCCCAAATATTTCTCTCCTATTATTACATAGCTTTTATACCATAGGCGTTTTTCGATCAATCTTCAATTGGAGGCAAAGCATAGATATATGTACGATTGTGAAATCTGAAATAATATACGTTAAATCTTTTCTACAACTTTTAGAAAACGATTGTAGTGGCTTGAAAGACTAGCTACATTCTGTGTGTACTAGTTACTTATTTCCATAGGTATAATAAGTAAAAACGGTTTTGTAGAACGTCGATTTCGCTTTCCAATGCGTCTGTGGCACAGTAGCTTATGTAAATGCCCCCTGCTTCGATCCCTATTGTAGCACACTCTGTGAGGGGTGTGTCCCATTGTACCTGCGACGAAATTTGAGATCCACATGAGGAAGACTCTGAAAATTTGCCTTTTTAACAGCATTCGTTTACCTAAATGGATTCTAGAGTTGTAAATTAATTGCGTTGAGGATTTGCTTTTGAATTCCCATTTGAAAATGATTCCCATTACCTTTATTTAGCCAATAGTGATAGGATCAAATCTTTACCTGAGTTTTGAATCTGGAAGGAGAAAGCAAAACTGTGAGTACGTGCAATGAGGAGGTAAAATGAGTGATCTCTTTCATGAGAAGAGGGAATAGTGGTATATGCTTACTTACAAGATTACCAAGTTGACATGGCTCACTTGGGGTCAGCTAATTTACCCCAACGATATAGAGTAAACAGACGTTTATTTGGATTGGGTGCGTGTTTGGTTATGTTGTTGATGACATGGAACTTAGTCAGAAAATACTGTTTACGTGCGATAACACCATAAGGATTCTTGATTGGTCGAGAGGTCTCTGGACTTGTGACTTTGTTTGCACCCTAACGCGATCAGCATCGCATCCACATATTTCAGGATGTCTGAGCGCCCAGGAGATGCTTTCATTCAGCCATGTCGTTGTTGCGTTCCTCATAGCATTCCCTCTCGGGAAAATCTTTATTTTGCTAAAAGGTAAAGAAAACGCTGAATAATTATGCTGCTTGCATTCTTTTTTTCTATCTCCGTACAGTCTTATCATGCCTATATGTATCTTGTCCTACACGTATAAATCTAGTCTCGAACTGGAATCACAACCACCTACTAGAACGATATTTCTTCTTCAATGTCACTCAGCATTTCTCTGAGTAAATGGTTCTTATCTAGTAGTATTTTTTCATGGGATACTTTGCCCTGCGCTCGCTCCGAAACACTTATTATGCTTTCTTTTTAAACACCCAGAGGATGAAGGTGAGGAAAGTTGGAAGATCAGTGACCATTCAAGAAACTATTTCGAAACATCCTCCTCAAATAAGTTAGTTAAGTGGAATGTTTCAGCCCTTCTCTCAATTGATATCAAAAAAGTACATGTGAAAGGCAGTGCATGAGAATGTATACTTGAATACATTGAGTCTAATCGAGATCACAGAGACTCAAGAAGACAATCTCCATCCAATTTCAAGTAGCCAAAAATGGTCAAAGTAAATTAGCTAATAGCTCTAAAGAGGCAAAATAGCTGAAGATACTGGAACACTAGAAGCCACAAATATCACAAGTGGTAGAACCGATACCTCAAAAATAAAATCGACGTAAATGAGTACACCCGAGTAACCATGTTTTAATTTTTTAATCTTAAAACCACAAAATATGTAAGAACAAAGCTCAACTTCAAACATTAAAATATGATACAATGGGATGATGATCTTCATTAGGTGCTTCTCATTGACAAATTTCTTAGTACAAAAAATCAGATGATCATATCACTATCAGTATTAAAACGGTCACTTTGGAAACCAACATCATTTTAAAAATAGAGAATAGCAAAATATTAAATTTATGACCCATATAAGTACTAAGTATCGCATTTTTGTTGATACTACTACTCGTAAACGCTATTCAACATTATTATTTTCATAAATACACTGGCCATTCAACATGTGGCGTGAGTATTTCTATAATTATCAAAGTTAATAATTATTTATTGTAAATAAGTACGATCATTTCAGTAACATAAAGGTGCGCATAAATATCGGTTATTTTTTAATGTGGGTATTTTAACACTTTAGAAACTCTTCATCTATTCCAATCCTTAAGCGGGACTTTGAATAAGGACGGCCCCTCATGTCCCCGTTGATCATCGAAGCATTGTTCCATTATGTATAAGTAAATGAAATTTCATTATATTGCTGTAATTATCTAGATAATGGTTTTCATATGCACATGACTTATTCTTATTTTCGTCATACTCAGGTTTTCTTAAAAGGAAAACACCTGCCAACTTTGACAAATATGGGAACTATTGGCTTAAGTAGTTATGAAGCAGTAATCTTAATCGCCACTGAATACGTCTGAACCAGTGGTCAAAGAACAGAAGTCACATGTTGACAACGAACTTCAGCGAATTCTAGTTTTATGTTTTTGCCAATGTACAATAAATGGGTCTCAGTAACATATTTCCTCCTGTGACGCGTTTGATACTTCCTGATTTTAGAATTTTAATTTTAATCATAATAGGCTTCGGGAGATACCATTGACTATTTGGCAAGCTTACCAGCTCCCGCTCAGCCTCCTGGTGAACTTATACGTCAGGGAGCTGAAGCAAGGATTTACAGTGTTCCCAATGGCTATCTCTCAACTTTTCCAGATTTAGCATGCATTGTAAAGGAGAGATTTGTAAAGACCTATCGGCATCCAGCCTTGGATTCATCTCTCTCTCTTCGACGTATGCGGGCTGAAGCTAGACAACTAGTTAAATGTCGCCAACTCGGTATACCAGTTCCCGCCCTCCTACTTGTCAATATGTCACATCGACAACTTTGGTTGGAGAATGTCTGCACACCATATGGAATGTCTCTTGGACAGTGGATTCATGATATTTTAGATTTGGAATGTCCATCAAATTATTTAAGTCTCATGGCGAAGAATCTGGGTAAGCTTTTGGCCAAAATGCATGCAAATTGTATAATACATGGAGATCTTACCACCGCAAACATTCTTGTTCAAATGGTAAGAGAACCTTTTTGTATTAGTTATGTTATGATATTAAGTCATTGGCTGCAGTATCACCTTTTCTACCAATTAGGACAAACTAGAAGATAAATTGGAAAATTATCGCCTATTCTTGATCGATTTCGGATTATCATCAGTTAATCAGCGGGCAGCACAAAGTGTGCATGATGAAGAAATAGCTGTTGACCTCTATGTCCTTGAGCGGGCTTTAATTAGTGCCCTGGCAACTCGTAAGACTCAAGATGAATTTGAATTCACTCCAGAGTCTTTCTTTGAAGCCGTTCTGGAATCGTATAAGGATGCCTATCCCGAAGAGGCCTTAATTAGACCAATGGAAACACCTGGTTTAACAGCTTATGCACAAAAAATAGCCAATAATGGTAGAAAAAGACCTCGTTGTGATTCTAACACCTGGATACCGTCTCTAGAAGATGGGAAGAAAGAAGTTGATAGTATTCTACGAACCCTGGAAGATGTGCAAGCTAGAGGCCGAAAGAGAATCATGATTGGTTAAGGGTCATCCCATCCCCCTTGTTTGTGTTAATAAGGCAATGAATTGTGAATAAATTATATCAATACTTTACTACTTCTTTCAATAGGGATTAGGTTGATTGTTGGAAGCTAACGGAATAGCCGCCACTGTTGGGATCTTGAGTTAGTTTGAAATTATCCGTTGAAAGACCGAATGGTTTTAGCACAAGATTACCGAGTTGTTTAAGCTGAGTCATCATTTCTGCCTTCATTTTCTCCTGTTGCGCGGCAATCTTTTCGGGGAGAATCTGAAATAAGGAACGAAAAGCAAAGCTGTAGAGAGGCTTCTAGGCACTTGGCTAATTATCAAACAGTGATCTGAGTGGTTAAACTGCTGCAGGGCTGTTAAATAGTCCGACTCAATTTTTGCAAAGCTGATGGATTTTCGGGGCCTAATTCCAATCGCTTTAATATGTATCTCATCAAATAAGTTGGACAGAGGCGTATTAACATTTTCAAAATTAAAAGTAGAATTTCATATAGGACAAGACGAAAGCGTACGAATACTGAGAAATTAATGTTTTAAATAATAGACCCTATTCGATAATCTTATACGCCGTTGTAAGTTGCGTAACACATGCGTGCTTCTCTTCTGTTCAGTCTATACTATGATACGCTATCATATTATATTCTATTACAGGAGTATGCAGTTATCCTAATTTGGAGCTGGCCTACCTGAAATTGAGTCATAAAAGGTGAGCGAATCAATAAGAGTTATACTAGTTAGCGTTACTAAACAGCAACAATTGATTCTAACTCCTGTCTCTGTATATCCCCCGTTATAGAGCTCAAGTGATAAAAGGCAGCAAGTCACTAATAAAGCTAGGGGAAAATGAATCTATCGCATAATAACAAAAAACATAAAAACCATAGACGTGTATGGCATTTCGCTTGAATTTCGTTTTAGGAAAATAGTTTAGCGACCGAAATGATGGACCATAGAAGGAAAAACGAATTTCATAGCACAATTAAGAAAACGAAAAAATCACAACTTACTGCACAAGATGCTCTAGCCTTAGCATTGGAGGGTTCGAGTTTTAAGATATGCTGATAATCCTCAAGAGCCTCAGTTAAGCGTTCCGCTTTCTCCCTGAGATCTGCTCTCCGGAGGAGGCACCGTATATAATTGGGATTTAATTTTATAGCCTGATCACAATCTGCCAAGGCAGTCTCTGAATAACCCTAAAAAGATAAAAAATGCTAAACAAACCGAAGCAATAAAGTAATTTATCATTTTTAAAACAAACTAGGAGTGACTGGCAGAGTGCACGATTAGAGAAAATCTTCGCTCTCTCCTCAGTGAACTTTAGAGGGCATATATTTAAGGCATCCGTGTACAGTGCTCGTGACTCTGCATAATTCTTCTCCTTGAGCTTGGAATTGCTCTCTTCTTTCAGCTGAATAGCCTTGAGTTTACGTTTCTACGAAATATGAGAAATCAACACTTGATACCTCTAGCTCCTCATCTGAAAGGGAATTTTCCTCTTCCTGTCGAATTTTAAGAACTAAATCATCTGGTTCTGATTGTGGATCGTGGAATTCATCAATGTCTTCTGACACGTTAAGAACATTTTGCTCTGATTTATGAGGGGAATCGATATTACAGGCATCATAGAATTCTTCATTTAAATCATCAATTGATTCTCCATTATCATCAACGACATCAAGAAGAGGATTATCACCGGATTCTTTGGGCATGTCAGCTATATCCATACAATAAGAAGTAATATCTGGGAAAGCGAGGCGAACAACCGAAAGGCTATAATTTGTACTAAGACCGATGTAAAATGCAAATAAAAACAAATACTTTTATGGGTTGACAAAAATAACATGTAAAATCATATTTCATTATGTAATTAAAAAGAAATTGTTTTTTATGCATAAGTTCGAGCACGGTTTAATAAATACACCACAATGGCACAAGAACGGTAGCACCTTATCAAACTGTGATTAGGCTAGATTTTTGACGCTATGTGAAAATTTCATTTTCTAATTGAAAAAATTATTACGATAGATTTCTGTAAGAATTATTTAATTAAATAATTTATTGTAAGTTTACTGATCACTTATGAAATAACGATAATAAAAAATAAGGTCCATTTTTGGATGACTCTTTTTAGATTCTGAACTTATTCATTCTTATTGACGATAAATAATTACAACGGAATTGCAACTATTGGAAAGGATTATAATTCTGTATAATTAAGGCCTATTTGAATTGGTGTTATCCTTCGCATTAAAAAATGAAATCTTACTCAAATATATGGTTGAGAATTTTGCAAAAAGGAAATACTCTGAATAATTTATTGGACTCTCCAAACTAATAAATTTCTTCAATACCACATTTACCTCTTTTTCATTATCAAAGTAAGCAATTCCTATATTGAACAATAAATACTATGGTATCTTAATTCGTTTAATTAAGATGATTTATCCTTCTAACTTTGAATTCAAGCTTCTTAAATCGAAACTGTCAAATAAATTATGAATGTGAAAATGTAAAATTATTGAATCGAACTGAGTAGTGCCTTTTCGCTCAATTTGTTGACAAGTATGCTTGTGCTATGTTACTTACTTTAATATAACGCCAGGAATTTAAATACCGATGTAGTGATCCATTTGTCTATTAACTTCCACTTGGCCAAATCCCTCGTGACCTTGGATGGGAGAAATAAAGCAAGCTTAAGTTTTTGCAAAGCACACTTATAGAGTAAATGCAGGTTTGCAGCATTGTATACAAAGAATAATTTGCGTGTTTGCCCGTAGAGAAGACAAATCATTTAAGTTACTGGTAGATTGTGCAAAGCAACATTCTATACAACTATAAAGCAACATAGTATATAAGATTTATCGGCACCAAGCTCTGCATCAAGCAATGAATTGGAAATAGTCTATATTTCTGGGAGCATTACGACAATACACATAATAAAAGAAAAATATTTACAAACCGATTTTATTTCGATTAATTTATTTTAATGCTTGCTTAATAGGCTCAAATATTGATCATGACCTGAAATTAGATATATTTGATATCAATATTAACAACATTTCAGAGGCCTAAATAAGCCGTAGATCTAAATTTCAAATTAAAGCCACTTAAAGCAAGAAAAGGTTTAATTGACCTGGCCTAATATCCTCTTTTGTCAGCACTCATTGTCATATCGTCTTATCTTAGAGGTTTCATTCAAGACCAGTTGTCAATAAAAACATTAAAAGTAAGTGATAAATATTAAACAATAAATGTAAATTTTAGCACATTCGGTATCAGATAATCTTATGCATTCTCAAAAATATTTGTTTTGAAACATCTTGGAGGTATAAAATTCAGGAATATTGAATCTAACTTTATTCAGTCATTGGAACCTGGAGTATAATCTATTCACTTTTAAAGTTCGGTTACCTAATTTCGAATAACAAGGTAAAAATAAAGATTTTATTGAGTCTTCAAGATGACAATGACTAAATTTATCACCAAAATCAATATAACACCAACGTCAATCCAATACCTTCAGGACACTCTGTTTTAGCACACTTCTGTTTACGCGCTGGGACTGAGTACTTGGGTGCGGCTGGGAGTTCGGGTTAGTATTTGTCTTCTGAAATGATTTATAAATTTGCTCTTTTTATTTTTTATTACATGTCTTGTAACGCAATTTTTCAAAATACTGTATGTAGATTTGATTCCCTTGGATACCTTAATAGCTTGTAAATGTCTTTGAAATGCAACCAATTCAAAGTGTATGTATTATTTTGCTCCTAGGTTTTTTATGGTTTTCTGCCAATTTTAGCCCTTTATTTGCACAGATGGGCGAAACAAATTCAAAAGCTGCTTTCGAGATCTGCGTAGTGACTGTGGACTTTGTGGGCAATGGACTTGGCCCAGGAATTAACATGGTCATGTTTGATAACAGCAACAACCAATCTCCAGTCATCGCCCTGGATCATATTTTTCAAAATGAACTGGATTATCATCAGGCCAAATTCACTATTGACCAGCAACCTTGGAGTAAACCAAAAGTATTTTTTCGTATAATTTATGCCTTTGTATTATAAATTTGAAAATATTTAATAGTTTTCTTTTACCCACATCTTGTTCCAAAACGTCTTTTTTGGTACTTTTAAGGCCAGTCAGACCGATTAGGCTGTTATATATATATATATATTTTGATCAAAGATTATTGCCTCTTTTAGTTTCATTCTAGAATGTTTGAGCTTTTTAATGTAAAACCCCAAAGATATTTATTTTTCTTAAGTACACATTGCTCATTTTTTTACGTATCTATTATTTTATATTTTGTGCAGCTGATCTGCTACTTAATTTGTTTTCTGAGAACATCCATATTGCATTTTAATGTAGTACCATAAATCTCTTATATCTCCCTTCTTAGTTGACTTTTTTCGGTTTTCTGTTAATGGAATGATTAGCAATTCGTAAGCTCATTTGGTGTTCGCTATTGTTGTTGTCCATTGCAACACGTGATCTCGGACTTCTCAGCTAATCTACATTGGAATTTGGTGGTTGTTTTCGTTATTTAGAGCTCCATGTGGTGCACCCTGGGCAACGTATACTCATGCGGCAAAAGAGTCTTTTAATCGGCAATTGACTTCTCACTTCAAGTTACCATCACCCCACTGTATACCATATTCAACAACTTCCACAATTCTCACCTCACCTTTTTTCTACCTTTGTGTCCGTCTCTTTTACATTTTTGAAAGACTCTTCTGTCTCCCCCCTTCCCCTCAACTTTTTCTTACTTTAATGTTCCTTCCCCTTTGAGAGGTCTGAAGTCAACTAAAGGCCTAATGATAACTATCAAAACGCCTTCCATTTGATATAAATAAATAAATAAGCTGCCGCTTATTAGACATTTACTTTCCCCATATTTATAGTAGCAGCACGCAATTCAATAGCACCCCCAAGTAACTTATATTCTACTTGGCCTACTTTTATTAGACATTATGACTATAGTTAGCGAAAATCAAGCATATCTATTGAATATTCGTTACCCAAATAGTCTATTTTTCGTTTATAATTAGAAGTAAAACACGACCTATAGATCTCATTGAGTGCAGGCGTATGTTCTCTAAAGTTTTAGTCTACATCTTGGTGACATCTTAGCTAGTTTCCTGCCATTATACTGATGAAAATGATTCCCCCCTATTTCTAATTGCTTATTGGCTTTATTTTTTTGTCATCTTGTCTGGTATGTTCCCGCCTTTCCTAGTTATAAACTTTTATTTACGCTGTTTATTGACTTTCTCCCTTCATTACACAATAAATATTCTCAAGTAACCCGAGCTTAGGACTCCACTATATATGCATTTCCCCCTTTCTGTTTTAGGCCTTTGGTAAACTCCATCACATCGAATTCTGGCGCACTGATGGTTCACACACAGCCGATGGCTACAGTGTGGCCGCCTGGTACTTAGACCGTGTGATAATCCGTGACAAACGTTTCGGCCTGACTGGTCAGTGGGATTACTTTTTCTTCCCCCTCCATGATTGGGTAGTTCCAGCTGCACAATATGTGATCCAGGATTGTGAAACATATCTTCCCCAACAAGAACCCTTTCCAGATTTGCGGTTAGTTCAGTTGGAACGGAGGCAGCAGCTTCTTATACTGACTCAAAGAGCGAGAGGTCTTCCAGTTGAAGTAAGTGCTTACTGATAGTAGTCACGCTGATATTAGTAAGAAATGCCCCTTAATTCCTAGATCAGCCTTCGTTTTATAAGAATGTATTAGGGAATTTGAAGTCTGGAGTTATTTTGTTATTCATGATCATATCGTAGTAGTATTCTTTTTAGCATTTCTTACTTTTTATAAATGTATCATTGAACTGCTGATTTCATTCATTTTCCACAGAATGAGAAAAACTTGATGATTTAGAAGATTGTTTCATTTTATCCTAGTTGCACGGTCCATCTTGAGTAGAAACATTTTTGTATGAACTAAGAGAATAGATTAAAGTATATCTAAAAGGAATCGTGTGATCGAAGTAGAGATCTACTTTTGTGGAAACCAAGTTGGAGGTCAGGGAGTCAACCTCCTTCGCAATGGTCAATCCATGGAATTTTGCTTATGAATGAATACCCCGTTGTCATAAGATTAAACCAATCAGTGTGGGTGCGATGAGTCTATTAAGGACTTGCGCTATAATTTCTACCTCTCTCTAGAAATAGTCAAGTGCTGTAGTCTAGTTCTCACGCTCATTACCATTAATTGTGCCTCTTCGATGATAGAATCGGATTCAATCACACCATATCTGATTTTAATAGACTCGCTTCGCTTTTACAATTTAGTCTACACCCACACACACCCCCACACACATCTTTTGCCCATGTTACCGTTCTTTTACTCATTTGATTTGCTTTACGAAAAAAAAGATATTGGAAGATTTCTTGTTTGAAAGGTGATAAAAATTCGGCTGATTCCCAATAAATTTTTGGCATATTTTTTATCCCTATGAAAAGTAATTGTTTTATATCATGCACTCCTATAGTAATGTAGGGTCATTGATTATGTTAATGTAGTTTAGTCGGACAGGTTTCGAGTTTTAAATGGCAAGGCTCATTGACCTGTAAAGAGAGAGAGAGAGGGATTCTTTTTCGGGCCTTTTCTGGCCAGTTTTTTTTCTCGGGTAATTGACGCGGTTGCTCCCTAACTTTCTCCAGTCTCTTCAATGCTTTCTTTGCCTTGAAAATGGTCGAGCTCTTTTTTTGAGGCTTTGTTGAGCGCACTTCGTTTGTAATGCAACCTAGGTGGCCGTATGCCCTTCATGATATGCTCTAACTCGTTTTTTTTTTCATTTGAGCATGGAGCATTCAATTTGCTGTTTTTATTAGGTTGGCAACTAAGTCATTGCCGATTTCAAATAAGAAGGCAAATTCGGAATTTTTGTTTAAAAATATAACTTTATTCAATTAGATATTGGCCGTTCTTGTCGATGACCTTTTTCCATCCTTCTGGCAGAGTAAAAATTCCCCCTTCGTAAAATGTCTGGTCTTTGTTATTAAAAAACTGAATTAGGTGTGATCCGACATCATCCGCATTGTTAAAAATTTTACCATTTAAAGAGTTTTGCATGGAACGAAACAAATGGTAATCCGAAGGCGCAAGGTGAGGGCTATATGGTGGGTGTGACAAAACATCCCAACCCAGTTGCAATAATTTTTGCCGAGTAACCAAAGATGTGTGGGGCCTTGCGTTATCATGATGGAAAACAACACCCTTCCGATTTGATAATGCCGGCCGCTTATCTTCAATTGCATCCTTCAGTTTTTCGAGTTCTTCAACATACACATTTGAATTTATCGTTTGGTTCTGCGGCATGAGTTCAAAATACAAAATTCCTTTTTGATCCCCCCACCAGACTGACCGCATAATCTTTTTTGGTGAATCTCTGCTTTTGATACTGTTTGGGCTGGTTGATCTTGCTTCACCCATGATCTCTTGCGAGTAACATTGTTATAAACTATCCACTTTTCGTCGNCAGTAACTAGGTTCTTCAGAAATGGATCATTCTCATTGCGTTTCAGTAGCGGCGAATCACAGATGCTAATCCGTTGCGTCAAATGAATTTCCTTTAACTGGTGAGGGATCCATAAGTCAAGTTTCTTGACATAACTAAGGGTTTTTCATTTTTTTTCAATGCACGTATGCGACACATTGAGCTTCTCTGCAATATCTCGTGTTGTGCTGTGACGATTTGAATCGATAATGACCTTGATATGGGTTTCATCCACTTCGACTGGGCGGCCAGATCGTTGTGAATTTTTCAGTGAAAAATCACCGGAACGAAATCTTTCAAACCAATTTCGACACTGCCTTTCTTTTAAGGCTTCATCTCCATATACGGCACATAACTTCTTTTGTGCTTGCGATGGGTTCTTGCCTTTTCGGAAGTAATACAATAAAATGTGTCGGAAGTGCACGTCCTGTTCTTTCATTTTTAAATTGGGATAAAAACAAAACTAAAGAACTAAACAAAAAAATTTTTTACTAATTAACCTAGAAGCCCATACAGTAAGAAAAAAATATAGGTAAGATGCTCTGGCCACGTTAACAAAACAAAAGAAAGTATAGAGTGAATCTGTCAACAAAAACGGCAATGACTTAGTTGCCAACGCAATATATTCTCTGGTATTCTATAATCAAGTAATTACTTTCGATCTGCTTACTATAAATATTTTCTTGGCATTGACTAAAATTAGTCTACAAATTTAATCAAATTTCATTTTTTATTGCTTTTTTATTTATTTATTTATTTCTGTTGCTCTCTTACCTTTCTAGGGATGTTGAGTGTAAAGTTAGGAATTAACATAGCTTCCAACTTTGTTGGTAATGGTTGAACTTCTGTTTATGCCCAATTACTTCCACTTTCCTGATGTCCTCATTTCCTCTTGACGCTAGGTCAGCGAAGTTCCCACAACGGAACTCTTCTCCTATGATTCACGAGTAAGTTTTTGTTATGTTGCCAAAATAAGCTCAAAACTGCTGGGGTTATCGAAATCCTTTCCCCTTCCCCCCTCCTTTAGTGGGACATAGAAGACGTTGTTTTGGAGCTAATCGACCGAGTTGGTCTTTCCGCCGATTACAATAGCGAAGAGTCCTGGGATTCTCTCGATTCAATTGGGAGTCTGTACAAGCGACACAACATCACGGAACCTTTGGTAATCTTCGTGCACTTTCGCCCCACACCCTGTATCGGAGTTTTTTTCTATGTCTCCCTTTTTACCCCCTGTAGAGTTTATCGTACTGGATGATGAACGACGTAGCTTTCGGTGCTCAACGACTCAAAGGCTGCAATCCTTTCGTTATTCGTCTTTGCACGGAATTTCCATCTTGGTAAGAGAAATTTCACTTACTTCTTTAATATCTCGCTTCAATGCAAGAGGAAAGGTTAACTTCTTTACGGAGTATTTGCTTTGAAACTAAACGCCCTGGCGAATAAGTAATCAGCAAAAGGATATCCTTTCCAGATTTCTGGAAATGGTTATGGAAGAAGAGCTTTTACGATCTTATCCAACACATTTGACATCTGTATAGGAAACGTCTATTTCTAGTTATGATAAAACTCAATCATCAATATGATTTTCAGCTGATATCGATTCAACTGATCATTTCTTTTTAAATGTCAAATCCATTTAGTTCAGGTATAATTCCAGCAAATGATGTTCATAAAAAACTAGCAGTAGAGAAGAGAAGAAAAGATTGATTTAAAAATGCTGGAACTTTAAAAACAAAAATTGTGTAATGTGCAAGGTTTTCATTGGTTTGGATAAATTAATTCACTTTTAAAGGCTGTTTTTTTCTACTAGGAAATGAAAGCTAATAAAAGCCACTAATAATTTGTAATCTTTAATTTTCTCTCCGATAAAGTCGTTTTGGCTCGAGTGGTGAATATTTGTAAGAGAGGGTAAGATTCTAAAAGAAAGTCCATTGGCCTTATTAGCCAGGGTATATAAAATTCCCAAGGTCTCTAGAAGAAATATTCTCGAGGCTTGTAGTGGGCTTGGGAGAATGTGTTAACTGGAGAGTGTCGGTCTTGTGATTAGTTCACATTCTGCCATCTCTCTTTTTCACCGTAAAAGCCTGGGCGCGGTTGTCAATCGATAGCATTGAATCCATTCCGTTGGGAGTTAATCTCTCCTTACTCTTGACTTGACAAAGGGGGTAAGTTGGTCTTCGGCACACGCTATACGGGTAGCCTCGACATCATAGTTTAAGATGTTATCTCGAATTTGCTCTCTCTCCTTTGGACTTGTTTTTTTTCAATTGCCTTCAAAATATTCTCTTGTTTTTGTCGTTGAGTGTGAACAGCATTTCACAAATTTGGTGGAATAATACTTGCATAATTTCGTGTGATTCATTTATTTATTTTGGGAATTTGTCCTACCCTTTGCAGTCTTTTTGTGAATCCCTTTTAACCAAAAGTATCTAACGACTCCTTTTCTAAGATTTTAAGTGTACAGTTCTAGATATGGTCATAGTACTTTCAATGTGGCCGGAAAAGAACCTCAGAGGACTATTGAGCTGATTACTTATCAGCGATGGCGTTTCATTGAGTACGTTACTCTCCGCATTTTCGATTTTTTCCTTCCACTTGGGATCTCGCTCTCGTTGCTTCCACGGTTGTAGTATTGTTCCCAGTCTCAACTGTTCATTATCGTATTTGTTGCTTGCAGTCCCGAGAGTATAAATAATCGCTCGCTGTGCTATGCATAATCACAGCAACTAAGTGGACCGAATTGATCTGCTTGATGGCGTAAGCGAATGCGGCTGGCAGTAGTCACCATTTCTCTATGTCCATCTGTGGAGGGTGACGCCTATGTGTTGCTAATGATTGCATAATACTACTTTTGGCATATTATGCCGCTGCTGTGAGTCATCATTGAGTGGGTTGGACATCCGTTTGTTGCCAAGTCGTCGTTATGCTTCTTCATATGGTTACCATTATTACCATTTTGTTATTTGCGGATCTGCAGACTTCATTAATGTGCTACCAGAAGCATTGAAGTGTTGCGTTTTAACACTTTAAGAGCACAATTCGTGCTGCTTGTTTAATGATTTTAAGTCTTCCACCAACATATTTGGTTAAATTCCTAATGTGTCTTACTTTCTATAACCACTGTGCTAATTACCAAATTAGACTGTAAGAAGTTATATTTGTACATTGTTGTATTGTATTGTTCAACGACAAATGAAATTCGAATGGAGGGGGGGTGGCGGAGAGACGGTGAAAAAAGTGTTTGAAACTCGTGTCTGAAATTCGATGTTTGAGGAATAACTCAGACAAAGTAGCTGAGTCACCTTTAGGCGGATGTGACTAAGCATCGATTATTGATAGCCTTCCGCTGTTCATTCAATTCTTAAAAAAATGCACATGGAAGGAGGTAAAATTAAAATATGGTTCGAAAACACTCTTTAGGAATATAACAATCCCTTCTCATTCTACAAAGAAATACGTTTCTTCTTGGTTAATAAAGATAGTTCCTATCTTGTGGTAGAAGGCTCTAAATTGCCAATAGTCTTGTGGTCTTGGCTTTCTCAAGGTGACAGAATATTAATATTAGAAGGGGGGAAGGACAAAAGATGGCAGAAAATCAATAAATATTGAAGGCCGTTGCGGAACATGGTTGGGAAATGTTAGTCCGTTGAGCATATTATCTTAGTGGAAGGATGTGTCTGCCTTAAAATCACCCAGTATGAAAACTCGAGAGAGATCCATCGAAACTTTTTCCACTAAAGATTTATCATAATTGCTTTTAATATGGTCTTCTTTCTATCACAGCATGGTTTCACTGAAAGACTGGATCCTTCCTCATTTAGAGGGTTGGACTCTTCAACAGACTCTAGTGGCTCGACGCCTATTCTATGTGGACTATGCTATCATGCGAGGTTTGCATTGTCGACAAGGTAGAATGATGGCCGCTCCTTTGGCTCTCTTCTTCTACACCGAGAAACGACAGCTTCTGCCCCTTGCTATCCATCTGGATCCTGAATCAGATGATCAAATGGTAGGTTAGTTCATATGGATGCTTTCGGTTACGTATTCTTATTGTTTATTTATAAGGCGAAATTAGGTGTGGTTTCATGTCAACGTAGATCGAAAATAGTACTCCATCTATACTTGACAATTAATATCCCTCTTTTCATCTTCAGCTTTTCTGTTGCACTGATCCGACAGAAGAATGGCTCCAAGCCAAGCTTTGGTTCAATCTCGCTGACTCCTGTCACCACATGGTCATAGGTCGTCTCCTCAATCACCTAATCCTTGAGGGTATCTATGTTTCCCTACGTCGAAATCTCGCTCAATCTCACCCAATCTATCAACTCCTAGCACCCCACTTTCGCAGTTTTCTCGCTGTCAACCGAAAGTTGAAAGAATGGATGCTTGATCGTGGCTGGATTGCTCGAAATATCCAACTCACTCGGAAGGGCATTAAACAACTTCTACGGAGGGGGTTCAAACAATGGCGATTCGACGTTCAAGGGAATGTCTATGCGGAGCTGGAATCTCGAGGAGTAAGTACTTTTACTTATAATTAATTAGTAATGTTTCATGGGTATTTGATCTTGTAGACACCCTACAAACATTTTGCTATTCATTTCATACCAGTAAGACCTCGAGGTAGCAGAACTGATTAGCATAAATCTTCTATTAACTAACCGGTTATAGATTGGATTGACACAGCTAAAGTTTAATATTGTGAATCCTTTCCTAATTATTTATCAGTCGTATAACCTATATTCTTTTTCTACGTAGGTATATGACAGGAAAGCCTTGGGAAACTATCCCTATCGAGAAGACGCTTTCGTGGTACACAGAGTCATGGAAAAATATGTGATGCGGTTCCTTCGAGTATTCTACAGTAAATCTCTCTTCCCTTTGTACTAATAACCTCGTTTATTTAGCCCGAGGTCCTGTTGACTTACTGGAAGACATAGAATTACAGACGTGGCGTAATGAGATGGCTTATCCCATGGAAGATGCTGGGCTGGGACTGGAAGGCGTCCCAAATGGCAAAGCTCGGGTAAGTACTTTTTGCCTGCTAAGAATCGGTGCCTTATCGGATTACTAAATTTCGACCTCTTGCTTTCCAGGTGAGAAACGGCGTGGTCTACCCAATTGGCAATATTCCTGGAATGACTACCTCTTCCAACACGAGCACTGTTAGCGGAGCTTCGAGCAACAGTAATGGCGAATGTGCATTTGGTTTGACAACACTGGAAGAGACAAAATCTATGCTTATGGGTATTCTGCATTTATTGGTGATTGTATCGGGCTCGGTTCTGCGGCTTCCAATGTTTGATGAGTACGGATTTGTGGCACATTATCCTCTCAGTCTATTTGGGAGCATTCCCGTGAGGGAAGGTAAATGAATCTGATTATGGTGATTTGAAAAAAAACTATTGTGTTGTAGCTTCCGATTACTACCCCTAGCCTGAGGGTATATATGAAGTACCACTCACTAGACTCCAGGTTTTTCTATTTGTGATTACTTGTAGATGCTGGATTCTGATAATGTTCTAGATCTGCGCTTTATTTCGTGAATTGCTTGTTATAACACTATGACAACCAGATCCTTTAAAGCATATACACACGCGAATAAGACCCATACATTTATTCTAGCTGCTGTAAGTTTCGAATTTTTTTGAGTATTGATTCCTCTTTGGATCTGGGATGAAGCCATAGTCCTCTCAAGTTCTAGGATTATACTGATTGCATCCTATTAGCAGTAGTAAGCTCTGAAATAATGACCCTGAAACTCTTGTGGTTGAAAACTTGTCTTCCATAGATGAATCTTTTCATTCATAGATTTGCATTCTCTCTCTCTCTCAATCATCAGTCCTTTCTCACCTTTTTCTGGTGCTTGGATTGTGCAAAAACTTTCACATCTAGAGAGAGAGAGTGCAATCGATTGCTTTCTGCGTATGATGCTTAATGAGTTGTCTGTAATTTTTCTGCAAATAAAGTTGTGATTTGTTTACTTCATTTAGAAGAAATTAAAGGAAGCGTAATGGAAAGCTGGAGTGGTCTACATTCTCTTTCTGCTTACGATAAAACGGTTGCTTCTCTACCAAATCGTCGGATGACTGTTGAAATGATCCTTTATACTCGCATCGCCAGTCGAATTCAACTCTCTAATCTCGGCCACTATGATAGCAATTACATCGTTGATAAGCGGGCATTGGCTATTTTGGATGAGTAGGTATTCTGAAATAAGCGACACCCTCTTTTTCCATTTAGATTCCAAAATGAACTCAAGAGTGCAAGTGAAGAGGTTACAACTAATAATCGTCTTCGGGATCTCCACCACAAATATCTTGCTCTAGATCCTTCTGTGATGCCAAACTATCCGGGAGTATGATATCAGAACCCGGTTTGCGTCTTCTTTCCAATCCTTTCTCACTATCTCCGTCCTTTCCTACCTATTGGCTGTGAAATTATTATGCGCTATATTCTATTCTAAGACCATTATTTCCCACTCTTATGATCTTCCTTCCAATCATTCCGGCTGTTTTCTGCTCTGTAATATTGTTATATACACTCACATATATGCATATATGCCCTTCTTTATTTATTCGAATTCAATTAGTTCCGATTGATTTGCGACTGGGTTTTGTATTTCAGCCATCTTTGAATTATTAATGATCCCCTTTTTTCGCGCTTCCGATAGTGCAATGTTGGGTCTCTTCAGTCTTAAATCGGTAGTGCAGTCCCTTACCAGAATTTCGACAGAGTCGCTTTTGAGGTAAGCTCAATTTTTTCAATCAAGATCGAATTATTATTTTATATCTTTTCATCATATGTGTCTAACCATTTAAGATGCATCATTTTTTCTTCTAAATAGTGAACAGTTCATTGGTTCATTTGGTTTGTTTTAATTTTTTAATATTTCCACTTTATAGAACTACTCCTGTGATAGCTCAACCCATTCGCGGAGTTCAGCGACAGGAGGCCAAACGTTACTACGTCGAGGATGGTACTGCCGATCCGCCTGTTCAAGTCGTTATCGATCGCTTTAAGAGACTTCGTTGGGGTGCGTACATTCATCCCAGAGCTGGTCGAAGAAAGCATCTTTACCGGTATGTCACTGCAGTTGGTGCCAATGTCTGCTATGGGGGTTGTGCAGTTTTAACAGCTCTCTGTTGGGGGATTTATTTATTTATATCAAATGGCAGGCATCTTGATGGTT
>UZAE01013464.1:11408-22280 GCA_900617975.1 Rodentolepis nana | reverse complement strand
TGCCCAGGGTGCACCACGTGGAGGTAAGTCTATCGCACACCCCACATTAGAACATAATGAAGTCGAAAAGACCTGTGGACCTTTAAGCTTATTGATGCAAGTTTGATTCAGTCGTATCTTCTCTCCGTTATGGGCAGGCAGGTAGAATATTGCTGAAACATTTTGGAATAAATATATAAAGGGTTAATTTATATCTGTAGCCTGACAAACCAGTCAACACGCACACAACAAATTTAAAAAATATTATTTTAGTCACCAATGAACAAAAGGCTTATTTTTATCTTTGCTATATGTATTTAACGGAAAGGATGGCTTTCACTTTCGAATTTGAATATTTTGCAAACTTGATGATCTTCGTTTATTTCTGCCCATTCGCAATAGCATAAATTAAAGTTATGGTGTAGGGCAGGCTCTCAAAACAGAGGTGGAATTTCTTAATGATCTATGAGCTATCATCACCTACAAAAATACATTTTTATCAATTTTTATGTCGTTTAAGTCTCAGAGATAATTGTTACTAGATCTTTTATAGCTAAATGGGAAAAGTTTCGAAGTAATTCAAAGATAAATGGGTTATTAGCAATAACCAAATGATGGAGAAACAATAACCGGCTTGATTGAACTAGTCAGATTTGAACCCGAAAATGGTTGCATTTCTAGAATTTTCAAACATCGAGAACCGTAGTAAACAGGTAAACTAGAGGTCTTTCTACATCTCTAAATAGGTCCCGTGAACTTTGTTTACATTTCTCTCAGGAAGCCTAGCTAGCCGATGTCAGCAAGTGCAACAAGGTCGGCCAATTCGAAATCTGTTTGGTTATAAAGTACTTTGGGTTTGAAATAGGATTTAAGGAAAGTTTTAAAGATTATTAGGTATATTAGACAGATTAATAAAAAAATTTGAAAACTTATCGAGACTGTGATTGAAAAACAATTACCCTCAGTTCAAACTTGAAATTAATTTAATACTAAGCCTCCCTGTTCAAGAATCAGGTCCAAATAAAAGTTATTCGCAACTAAGTCAAGTCATCCATATAAATTCCTAATTAACATGCTACTGGATAAGCCCATAAATGAATGAATAGTTAATAAAAAGAATAATGTTAAATGAAAGAACAGCTTATAATTTTTAGTGATTGCTGAAAAAATATGATTTTCGAGGATAGAAATGTTCATATAAGAGAGATTTTATAGAAACCATCTCTTCACGAAATGCGATTAAATCACTTCATTGATAAAGTGAATTAAACCTTTCTTAATTTTGACTTTAAAATTATAATCGAAATCAAAGTGATTTTCCTCTATGCAAGAAAATTATCTCAATTGAGTAAAAATAAAGCTTTACCAGTAAATTAAAGATTAAAAATAAATGTAGAATATGATGATTAGTTTAACAAAATATATATTTGTTGCAATAAAGAAAGTTTCATTTATGTGACCTCAATTTGTTTTAAGTTGCCAAGTTCGTACATCTATGATTTATAAATATTTACAAATCCAGACCATAATTATGACGATGGAGGATTTGCATTCGAAAATTGATGAGTGGAATAGAAATGCCTTGGAATTGTTTCAAATTTCAAAACCAAATGAAGTAAAGATGAAAATAATTACTGTATACATTTTATTGATTTTATTCGAAAGCGAATATTATCTTATTGATTTTGTTCATGACTATTACTTAGAAGCATTGGTATTCAATGAAGACACGATTATTCCTAATAAATCACCTCGTTTTTAATCTAGAATAATGAATTTTTTGGAGTTGTTCGATTCTATTTCTATGGACCTAATGAAAAATATTACTCAAAGTGTGTTAATATTTCGAGCAATGCCACTGCCCGTCATCTTGTCAACGTTCTCGTCGAAAAATTTCACCCAGACCTTCGACTTCTTAAATCCGGACGTTACGCCCTCTATGAATATCATCCAACAACTGGAGGTAAAGATTTTAAATATTTAACAACCCATTTTCAACTAATTCTTATATTTATTTAGGCTCTTTGTTGAATATGTAAATATGCTCTGTTTACTTTGTGATTTATCGAAAACTTTTGCAGTCTTGTTATAACAATATTATTATTTTTCTAATTATTCAATGGAAAGCAATAGGCTTTATTAACGCATTTTTTAGCGAATGCCTTATTGATGTCCATTTCTAATGCAATCATTTGAATATTATTGCTTTCTTCATTACAGAGCGCCGTTTGGGAGCGGATGAGCGTCCTTTGATTAATCAAATTAATTGGAAATCGAACCCGAATGATGGCCGGTTCATTTTACGTGATGAGTCCAAACATAACTTAAGGGTGAGTTCGGCATGTGAGTCATTGTTTAAGGTCATGATGGACCGTGGTGTTGACGACCGTGTTTTCTGCGAAAGTTTTGGGGTCAAATCGGTTTCTATAGTGAGCACGGGTTTATGCCATTCTCACCGTCAAATATGTCGTCGCCAATAATGTTTTTAACAATTGTTTTAAACTCATTTAGTTTGGTCATAAAATGTTCTTTTAAAATTCCATTAGAACTTTCATAGATTCAGGCTAATAATTTCATTTTTGTGATGACGAGTTGTTTTTTCCACCTTCAATAGTTCCCACTTTTACCGATCTGTCTAAGGTATAGTTGATGTCTTTAGGCTGAGTGTTCAGCTGATTAATATTTTTGAATTTCTTTGCAATCTAGGTTGTCAACAAAATTTCTGAAACGCGTCTTACCAAACTCGTTTCTTCAAAAAGTTAATACTTATTGTAAATATTTATTAGCCGATTTCCAATACGATTTATCTTAAAATTTATGAATAATTAAGCATCACTAATATCTAATACCTTATAACTGGGGCTTGGGCGGCAATAGTGAAATGACTCAGTGTTTATTTAGTTATGGTGATAGTTACGTTGTCTTAGACTCTATGGGCAAAGAGGCGTTACCCCCCAATTAACCAATCAAAATTATGCGAGCTACTATCCTCTAACTAACTAACTAATTCACATGGAGGCGAAAAGACATCCGGCTTAGTTTCTAAAAGTTGATCGCCAACTTTTTCGACCATTTTTTTCTATTTACTGTTTAAAAAGCTATTTCAATAGATTTTTTAAATACTGATCGCATAAAATAACACCTTAATGTAAATTTTCTCTGAAGTGCCCGGTTTATATTGAGTTAGATAAATAGATAACGAAGTCATATGACTTTGCGCATTAATTAGCCTGGAAACGCACAAGAACTCATGATGTGAAATTGCTCGAATTTTCTGAATTTCAAAAGGGCAATAACGGGATCAGAATGAAAAAATAATGAATTTATTTTGTGTTCTAGGTCAATTTAAATGTAAGTGAAAGCATTACTCTTAAAAATATTACTGATTCCGATGATTTAGCATACGGATATTACCTCACCTATAGAATGTTACGTTGGTGTGAAATCATCTTACACCCCTTGGAGAAAATCTGCCCTGGAGGAAATTCGGTGGCCATTTTCGTTAGTTGAAAATGCCTATGTTTTTCCTTTTACCTAGTAACCGCCTCAACAATTCATTGCATGGTCAGAACACCAATTTACTAAATACTCGAAGCCCAAACCTTAAATCAATTTATCCTCCTCTCTATTTGTTTTTCTTTCCCAAGCCTAATAATATTTAAATAGGTTAAGGAGAAGGTATCTTGAGGCTGATTGAATGAAAATTCGACGACTGTTCTTTCCACCCGAAAATGACCAAGCCGATAAACTAACAACGCCACTGTAGGTGTGGCTAAGGGATTAGTTTTGGAACCATTGACCTGACATATGTGCACATTTCAAGTAGTTTTCTTTTGCATTGAACTAGTTGAGCATTTTGCCATGATTTAGCATGGATGATTTCATCATAGAACATTAGTAAAAGTTTTAAAATTTTCGTTGCGTGAGCTTACCTTTCACAACGGTTTATAAGTTTCTCATGACATTTTTAATTTTTCCCAAATTATTTGGCTTTCATTGGCTCCTTATTGGTCCCTAAAATCCAGGTAATTCTTTAGGGGGGATCAAAGATCCACCATTTCAAAATATTTGCTCTTGCTTAGTTCTAAGCATTCAGGAACATATGTTTACCAACCATTCATTGGTAATCTAATACCGCATTCCCAGATATAACGAAGGTATTTTAAAACTCTTTGAAACTTGACTGTTTATAGCAGCTCACAACTCATCATTCATCAAATTTGGGATTTATAATGTGAAATAATTGCTTATCTTGCATTAAACTAGATTGAAACAAGATTTAAAATTTTTTTCTTGTATGGGCGGCCTTTTAAATTGGCAAGTCGTGGCATTCATGTCACTGTGCCAAAGGCGAAAAAACACGTACTTTTAGAAATTGACAGTTGGGACTTCTCACACTATTCTATTTGAAAAGAGTTGAGCCCATTTGCTATGCATATCCCACTGAGCCTAAAAATAAATATAAGATTAAATTGGTGGTCAGAATTATCCAGTTTTCCAATCGACTGGTTTTGTGTAGTTTAGATAAGTTCTTAGGTTCTAATTATCAGCTTTTTTGAATGTAAATCTAGGAAAAGGTGACAATTATAAGAATTTTTTGCTTCGTAAAGGCTATTTGAAGTCCAATAAGGATTTTTTACTCAAATAAAGCCAACTCGAAGAAAAAAGCACACAAGCTGTTTATCATAAATCTCAAAGTTACAAAGTTGTGCGTTTCATAGTTTAGGCGCATTAATAAATTATTAACAGTTAAGGTTATTCTAAAAGTTTGATCAATGTAATTATTCATCGAAAAATGTTTTTTTCTGACCTTGAATAATCGTCATTTACATAACTGAAAGAGGTATCTTGCCTTTATTCTGATATTTTATCAAATTATAACTATATTTGTGCATGGTTGAAAATGTTAGAAAGTACTTTGCGAAACGACCATTTAGACGTATATTTTTTATTTGATAGTAGAAATGCTCAATAATGAATGAATAAGTAACATTGACTCATAGATACTGATTATGCAAAAGCCAAATTGGCCAATGAAAATAATGATACATTAAGTATGACTCACAGTGGTGTCCCATCAAGCGTATTAGCTCCCAGTAACTTCTACTATATAAGATATCGATAAAACAAAATACATAACTTGATGTTAGAAAACCTCCTTTTAATTTTGAATGCTTTTCTATTATCTAAAGTAACATACGAAAACCAATTCACGCAAATCCTCTCCAAATACCCTTTTTTGGCTTGATTGCTCATACAATTTTTTTACTATGACCCCACTCAATATTACGCTTTTTTTCCTAAACAATTTAACTAATGAAACTGAAATCAATTCCCACCCATTTTCAATCCGCTTAGAACAGTGCTTTCTATGCAGAAATGCCGATGCGTTTTTAACTTAACATGTCGATATAAAAAATTTATCCATAATTATACAGTTCATACCATAAAATAACACGAAGCGGTAAAATTGGCTTTTCGTTTATTATTTTAACATTAATAAGCAAAAATAGGAAACGAAGAAAGAAATGATCAGGCAGACTTTTTCTTCCAAGAGTTTGTATTTCGCCATTCATTTCAATGCTATTTAATTTTGTCATCGTCTTGGATATGAAGGAGTCGATATGGAGAGCCAACATACAGCATGAAGATAGGCGTCACATCTTGGTAACATTAGCAGCTCGTAATTAGTCAGAAATATGCATATCTTCCACCATGCAACCGCATGGTTTACCGAGCAGTGTTCCTTTCTAAAGGTACTAATCGGAGTTTGTTTCTTGTTGTCATGGTAACACATACATACAAAACCATTTCGCAGTTGTCTTTCGCCATCTAAGTTCTCGCACCTTCTCTGCTTTATATTATAAACGGTTTTTAGATACCGATTTGTTTCGGTAATTCTATTATCTTAAAAATATTTTCAGAAAATTACCTATGTATAGGAATATAACTGGGAAATTAAAAGCAAGAGAGCATCGAAGTGATTGAAAATAAAATTCAGAATATTTCGATTTCGAAATAAGTTCGAATCAGAAATTCAAATTACTGCGATAGTGTTTACCACGAAAGAGCGTCAAATTAGCCGAAATAGTAGATTGAGAGAAAATAAGGAGTAGGGTCTCTCATTGTGTTTGAACCCCAAAAACGTAGGAATGGTCACTCACTTTGAAATAATCAATTGTTCTGAACCTTAATTTTCTTGAGCTGATGTACGACATTCCGATGGGTATAAGTTCATGATATTCAAAGTTTTTTGAACGATTAATTTGACCATTTGGAAGATTAATTTGATTCATACACCTTGAAGAGATTTCATCACCGTCTAGGAGTAGATCGAAGAGACCACCGAAGACCTGTTAGTATACTGGAGGTCATTATTATTTACTCAAAGTGCTTATTGGCTGTCCTTATAAGATGAGAAGAAGCAAACTGCGTCGTTTCAATGTAGGACTTCTATCCTACAATCTTGTGCACAAAATTCTTCCTTCCATTATGTTCTTCCTATCACCCATATCTATGGCTTTCGCGTTTGAGCTCCTCGTGATTTGATGATGAAAGTCAGCTATTTACGGGGGCGTCAGCCTCGATCGTCCATTAAAAGGTGAATTCATTTGCTTGAGAAAAACAAGTGGTCATGCGTTCACACGCCAACTCGATTCTCGCCAATAATTGCGTAATTTGATTTTGTTTTTATGTAACCATGTAGGATTCAAATGATTCCTTTGTCATTCATGGATAATTCCGAACATGTGTAGTTTTATTCTATTTCATTCGGACAACAAGATTTTGGTCAATGGAATAATTATAATTCTACTGTGCGTCTCCTTGACGCTTCGAATTCTTTCCTTTGATATTTGTAAGTAGAACATAGACATATTGCATTATAGTCTCTTCAAATTAATAAAAAATGGCTAATATCATTATTACCTGCAATAGTGAAGCTAATACACTTAGGTATATTAATCGTGAGAAGCAACTGACGTCGAATGTGAAAAACTATACATTGAAGCCCAACAAAAGATAAAATGAACAAAGTTAAGATTCCAAAAAGTCTTTTGTTTTTTGGACCAAAATATTCACTAAATGGGGAAATCATAACTCAAAAATTCAAGTTTCAATGCCTGTCCTATAGATCTCAGTATTAGCTTGTCTGCGATGTTCAGCGCCGATTTTTAATCTCCAAAGGTTGAGAAGGTAGATGACCTTACATGGTACTTCGCAGTTTATAGTCTTAACGTAGCAGTGACGAGAAGACGAAAAGTCTTACGTTTGCACAGTTCCTTCAGCCCTGGTTACTCAGGTTGAACTCTTTCATACTAATTCATTCTTGGATGGAAAATTAAAGTTAAATCATAAACACGATCATCTTGATTTAAACATACATCAATCCTTATTTTCAATACAGTTTAAACCTGTAAATCTAGACCTTACATTTAATTTCACGGAGTTAACATTTCTACCTGACAATGAGATTTAGATGGTGGAAGTGTTAAGCGTTAAAAGAGATATTCCACGTACAATCGTTAGTTGAAAGTTTTATGTTTCTAGAATGCCAATGAATGTTTAGTGTATTTTAGAATTTCCTAATTTAGCCTTAATATTTCCTGAATGAAGTTTATTTCCTGTTTGCAAACTAGTTAGTTATGCAATGCAAAGACACGCACACCAGGAGACTACTGTCAAATTTCGTTTGCGTGTCAGACTTGAAATTATACATGAATTACAATGAGTGTTCATAGAGGTGTAGAGAAAAAAAGGACTTAGACATTGTGTGTCTCACGTTAGTGTTTAATTTGCCATAATTGCGATTTTATTTGACAAATAGGCCTAAGACTTTAAACTTAATGCCAACAGGGAAAATTTTAGCCGATGGCTCACAGAAATTACATAGAGGTGAAACTCACCCGTCAATGTGGCTGGAAGTGATTGCCGTGCAGTGATTATGGTTCTCCATTAAAAAGTTTCCATTACTTCAAATTGTGAGCTGTTCAACCATTTTCACCGCTTACAGAATCCATAACTTAAGAGTTTATATAATGCTTTGCTTACTTGGTATCTCGGAGTGATGATTTAAAATACAATGAAAACACTCATTTGATAACATAATCATTATTTGTCTCCAAATTAACCCTTTAACGCCCTTAAGACAGCATGGTCCTCTTTCAATTGAACTCCATTGGTACTAGACTCGTAGCAGAAGGCGACATTGCTGTTTGAAGCATGTTCAATACGTGTCTATAGCCTTCGCTTGATGTACCACCATAACTCATCATGTCGTTGTGGGACACCCCTAAATGCGGTTGGGTGCGCTGTTCAAAAATAATTCGGGCGTTAAATGGTTAATATTAAAAGAATTTATACGTTTATTTACGAAATTTTATTTAAGTTTCTTAAGTTAGTGATAGAAATTCAAGGGTTAATTAAATTAAGAACACGAATTATTCTTTTTTTCCTGTTATAAGTCAAAAATCATATGGCACATGAAGCTATTTGGAATTGAAATTTAAGATTTCAAGAACAGTTTTCCAAAATACCTAACATGGTAAACTTGTATAAACAGCTGAGAAGGCAAGACATAGCAGGTTTAAAGTATATAAGTATAATTTAATATTATAAATGAACTTTAATTGTGGACGGGGTCGAGAGAGTATAGGATATTTTCAATAGAGGAGATTTGAAGTTCCTAGTTGGATTACATAAATTTATGATAAGTTGAGTTTCTGATGGACAATTTGATGTAACTCTATGATTTTTCATTTCATTTTCTGGAAAGTTATTTAATGCCGCTTTATTTTAGAAGAATCTTCAAAATCCGCCAATTGGGAATACAGGTAGCAGCAGTGTCAATATGGCTAAATGGCGAAGTACAGGAAATCTCATGGCAGAAACTGCGTCAATAGGAACCTATGGTCGATCGCAGGAAAATCTTGCAAATAGTACAGACGAAATTGTCTTCCCCATATCAACTGATACCAAAGCCAAAGGCAAATCTACAACTAAGAAGAAGACAAAGTCACTAAAGTCTAACGGAAATAAAAAGAAACAAAAGCTATCGGATTCAGCAATGGTCGAGCAATCTGTGATGCGAACAGCATCTCTCCCCAACTTTCTGGGAGATACCGAACCTTTCATGAACCAGAATCGTATAAACCTTCAATGTAATAAATTAATTCCTATTATCTTTAAATTTTGCATTACAGGTTTACAATGTTTATGCCTTCTATATTTTAGCTGAATTTTTGACTGTAAACCTTCGACATGCGAATCTACCTGACCAAAACCAGAACATTCAGTCAAATGTCCTGGAAACCACAAGCCAAATAATTCAACGCATCTTAGGTTCCTATGGTCGCCTCCAGCATATGGAATACTATAGTCTCGAACAATTCAACCAACCTCCTAATGGTGAAAGTCTTCCGTAAGAAAAGTCTAAATAATAACTGCTTAGTACATTTCAGTAGCATTAATTTAATATATGTCTGTAGGTATAATATTCCACCACATCGGGTATTGCGACCTGATGAACGACCACTGCACATTCTGCGAAATATTCAAGCAAAATTCCCGAGGATTAGGTCACAATTCCATCTTTTTCTACACCAAGACGAGAATATATCATTACAGGAGGAATTAATATCAACTCAGCCAGATTACGTTAATATAACCGTTAGGAAACAGGCACCTCAGTTAGTTGAAGTTAATCCCAACGGAACAGCAAAAACTGGGCGTGTTTTGAGGTTCAATTTAAGCAGTTTGGTGGGAGAGAACGGTGAAGGGAATAAAAACGGAGCTCCAGTGAAAGTTGGATCTCAATTTAACTCGGTGGGACCTCCTCCAAATATTGTCCTTAGTGCTGTAAGTAGCTCTAACTAAACTGATTAGGAGAAGCTAATAACACATATTGATGGTGCCTTTTTACTTCCTAAGAATCGATTTCCCGATATTCGTCCGGTTCATTGCACTCTTCTTCCTGCTTCATCAAATGTTGACGGTGGCAGCGAGAAGAATATGGGAGGTTCCATTTTAATTTCCCCAGCTCTTGATATAACACTGCGACCACCTGGTCCCACAGCAATCTATCTTGACGGGAAAAAGGTTGTTAGGCTAACACCACTTCGTCATGGGTGTATTCTACAGTTGGGCCGATCACTATTCTTGAAATTCCTTGAACAAGGAGCCTCATTGGAAACGGCAAAGCCTGTTCAAGAGAGAATGCCCAAAGGCTCTATGCCTGATTTGTCCTATCAAGGTGTTTATAAGGAGAGAAACCGATCTTCTTCGGTAAGTTACCGTGTCGATTTTTGCGCAATTTGACAAAGGATTAAAACCATAAAACGCTGTTCTGCACTTAGTAAAAACCTCAATTGAACAGTTTTAAATGTAAAGAAGGAAATTGGAAAGTCAGTTTGATGAAGCTTTAGGTTTCGTCAGCCTCCTTTTGTGACAGAGAGAATCGATTTTTATTGTTGCCACATAAATGAATAGAAAAGTTTATCGTATTGATGCCGTTGTCTAAGCAATGGACCACACAATTTTTTAATTTATGGACATTGTCTTGAATCGCTTTGCATAAATGGATGATAAGCATTCAAGCATCTTAATGTTCATCTTCGTCTGTCCGATTTCTTTAGCAACTTAAGTCGTATGCTTTTTTCACTAACATAGACTTCGATAGTTCTACAGTGGAAATTGCGACTTTTTAATCTATTTAACATATTTTAAATCAATTACATTATACATTTAATTGCAGAATTTATCATTTTTCTGATGACTTTTCCTTATCTCAAGCAAGCTGCGCATATCGCAATATACCATAATTCACACGGATGAATTAGTTAGCTTGCAACTAAATGGAATAATTTATTTTGTTGTTGTTCATTTAAGATACCTATT
>UZAE01013463.1:3579-22298 GCA_900617975.1 Rodentolepis nana | reverse complement strand
AATCACCGGAACGAAATCTTTCAAACCAATTTCGACACTGCCTTTCTTTTAAGACGGCTTCATCTCCATATACGGCACATAACTTCTTTTGTGCTTGCGATGCGTTCTTGCCTTTTCGGAAATAATACAATAAAATGTGTCGGAAGCGCACGTCCTGTTCTTTCATTTTTAAATTGGGATAAAAACAAAACTAAAGAACTAAACAAAAAAATTTGTTACTAATTAACCTAGAAGCCCATACAGTAAGAAAAAAATATAGGTTAGATGCTCTGGCCACGTTAACAAAACAAAAGAAAGTATAGAGTGAATCCGTCACCAAAAACGGCAATGACTTAGTTGCCAACCTAATATCAACACTAATTGGCCATTTTTTGTTAATAAACATAAAGTTTCCTTTCGCCATTTGAGCAGAATTTGCATAGCCACAAAGTTTCTATTATGTTCATAGTAATATTATTATTATTAATAATTTAACTATTGCTATAGCCCACCTCAAGACAAGTGTATTTTTCAATCGTGAAGAAATGACTTAAATTGGATAACAATAAAATTCAGCTCACTGCCTCACGTTAAAAATCCAAATTTCACAATTGATATCTGACCTAGTGGGTGGTTAGGGTTGAATTGAATAGGATGGTCTGTCTTATCAATTTCATTTCCTCTTCCACAGTCTTGGAAAGTAGGACGAGAAATAGGCAGCTGAGACTAAATTCAAGACAACGTTCAATCAAAGAATGTTTTTTCTTCTTAATTTTTAATTCACGGCTTAATGGGTTCTTACCTTGTTACAAGTAGTCACTAAATCACTAATAACAAACAATTTTTTTTCGTTTTGCCTATAAATAATATACTCTGTGCTCGCTCAAGTTGGCCAGTGGTCAAGATTTTCCTATCTTGTCATATAAAGAGTGATGAGATTGAGTGCACTGTTTGTTAAGCATTTAAAATTAATTCTATTTACCTCACACCTTGTATCAATTGGAGACTAATTCAATTTGCAAAATTAAAATGAACCAAGCACTATTTGGGTGACCGATAAAAAGTGCGCTTAGTGAACCTTCGTAAAAGTGAATAAACTGTACTTCAATGCTCTGAACTACCCCGTTAGTGGTGGATCTCGTGATTATCAAATTCAGTAGAGTTTGGAAGTTTTGTGCAATTAACGAGCTTTAAAACAACGAGAAGTTTCAAAAGAAGGGCGCAAGTAAAATTACTCATGGGGTAGAATGCAATGACTCTGGAATCAAGAGAAGGAAACGCTATCGAGTTGTCAGAAGTAAAATTATTAATCACATTTTCGATCCTAGCTGTGTTAAGCAGAATTTTTTATGACTTTATTCTATCAAAGACAATTATTTCAATTTCATAATGTCGTTGTACGAATGTTGCATTGAGAGAAGTGTACCTGTCCCCGATATGATTTGAAGGGGGTTAGCACCACTTTCTTTGATCCTTAAGCACATTTTAAGCCTTCTCCGTAAGGAATTTCGTTCTTGAACTCTATTAGTTTTAAATGTCATTGAGTGATTATGATAATTTTGAACAGGGGTGTGTGATAGACTTACCTCCACGTGGTGCACCCTGGGCAACGTATACTCATACGGCAAAAAGTCTAATACCTGGCAGTTGACTTCAAACTACCATGACCCCACTGTATGTCATATTCGACTACTTTCACAGTACTCATCCCACCTTTTATCCACCTTATCTACCTTCGCCTTTGATACACTCTTCTGTCCCCCCCCCCTCTTGAATTTTTTACACTTTGATGTTCCTTCCCCTCTGTGAAGACTGAAGTCAACTAAAGGGCTAATGATAACAATCAAAACGCCTGCCATTTGATATAATAATAATAATAATAATGATTTTGAACAAAAGTACATACAACCATACATTTCAAAAACCAGTAAAGGTACCCTTCACCTACCATTGGCTATCATATGTTCATTCTTCATAACTGGAGAGCTGTTAGCTGACACAAATCAAGGTTTGTAGTTATTATATATTATTCTCTACCACATAAATATACCCAAAATTTTTTTCTCAGTTAATTCATAGTATCCTATATTAATTCTTCTTCCCTCCGGATAGTTATGAAATACTACATGAACAAAGCCAACCTAATCGTTCTGTGAACTGGACATACTCAATTTCCAATAGTATAATAGGAAAAAATTAAGTGATATACGGTTAACGGGCAGTATTCCAGTATTTGCCGGGTTCAACTGGTTTGAATGACTCATCCGAAGAACCGAAATGAAGCAGATGCGAAATAGGAGGAGGGGTGAAGGGAGTTGTGACAGACTGACCGTTAATGACCGACCGGAATTTCTGGACGATGCACATAAACACATGCGGCTTTACCCCCACAGAAATAATTTGTAGATCACGGTGGTAGCGGCAGCTTTACCGAAGTACTACTGTAGCTTTGGTGATTCACGGTGCGTACAGTCACCGGGGGAGGTGGGGGGGGGGGGGGGAGAAGTAAGTACGATTTAGGGTTTATTGGGAAACGAGCAAAGTCATAGATGTGTTTTTTCCCGGTAATCCCCTACTTTATGTTCTGAACGAGGCTCTTGAATAAGTTAATCAATTTTATTTATTGTCACGCCTCCAAATTACACCCTTGGCAATAGGTGCGGGGAGGATATGACCAAGATGGTTATAAACAGACTACAATGTTTCAATAACCCCTCTAACTTACCTCTTACATAGCGCGATAATTTGCTATAAGCGGATCTATAATACAAGAACGAGTCTTGATTAGAGACGGGTGTAAAAGAGAATTGCTTAACTTATTCATTTACTCAGCTACCTGTGCAATATCCAGGTGGTCAATATCTGGATATTTGATAAACTTAAATTGAGATACAGGGGGTGTGCGATAGACTTACATCCACGTGGTGCACCCTGGGCAACGTATACTCATACGGCAAAAAAGTCAATTAACTAGCAGTTGACTTCAAACTACCATGAGTAAGTCTATTAACTGGCAGTTGACTTCTGAGTTCAAACTATCATGACCCCAAGTCTATTAATCGGCAGTTGACTTCTGACTTCAATTACCATGATCTATTAACTGGCAGTTGACTTCTCTATGTCATATTCGTTATATTAACTGGCAGTTGACTTCTCACTTCAAACTACCCCGTCAATTACCTGGCAGTTGACTTCAAACTACCATGATCCCATCGGCAGTTGACTTCTGACTCCAAACTGCCATGACCCCACTGTAAGCAGTTGACCTCTGACTTCAAACTACCATGACCCCACTGTACAGTTGACTTCTCACTTCAAACTACCATGACCCCACTGTACGGTAGTTGACTTCTGACTTCAAAGACAAAAAAGTCTATTGATCGGCAGTTGACTTCTGACTTGCAAAAAGTCTATTGATCGGCAGTTGACTTCTGACTTCAAACTACCATCACCCCACTCTATATCATATTCGACTATTTTTACAGTACTCACCTCACCTTTGTCCATATTCGACCATTTCACAGTACTCACCTCACCTTTTTTCTTAAATTCGACCACTTCAACAGTACTCATCTTACCTTTTCTCTTCGACTTCTCACTTCAAACTACCATCACCCCACTGTATGTCAAATTCGACCCCTTCCACAGTACTCACCTCACCTTTGCTCTACTGTCGACTTCTTCCACAGTACTAACCTCACCTTTTTTCTACCTATTTCTCACTTCAAACTACCATCACCCCACTGTATGTCATATACCTCTGACTTCAAACTACCATCACCCCACTGTATGTCATATTTCACCACTTCCACAGTACTCACCTCGCCTTTTTTCTACCTTCAGTTGACTCTAGCTACCATGACCCACTGTATGGCATATTAGTCTACTTCCACAGTACTCACCTCACCTTTTTTCTACCTCTGAGTCTGTATACTTCCATAGTACTCACCTCACCTTTTTTCTACATTTGTATCTTCCACAGTACTCACCTCACCTTTTTCCTACCTTTTCTAAGCCTCCACAGTACTCATCTTACCTTTTTCTCTACCTTCGTGTCTTTCACAGTACTCATCTAGCCTTTTCTCTGCCTTTCTGTCTATCTGCCTTTTACATCTGTGAATCGCTCTTCTTTTCCCATGTCGAATTTTTCCCACTTTAATGCTCCTCCCTTCTGTGAAGCCCAAAGTCAACTAAAGGGCTAATGATAAATATGAAAATATCTGCCATTTGAAATAAATAAATGAATATTGAGATACAGCGATCTATGATGAATGATTAGCTTTCAACTAACGTCAAGTGTATGCCACTTGTCAACCTGAATAGACGTCATTCACACAATGCGCTAAGATGTGATGTAGTAAATCGTATCTCTCTGGGTCCTCCCATTGAAAAGAGGTACATTTGGTCACAATAGAATGATGCACGCCCCCCACACACGTACCCCATGATGGTGAATTAGAAGGAAGGGATTTATTCGGCCGCAAACAATTGAAGTATATCCAATTTTATGGGGTGCAGTAGAGTGTGAATGAAGTCATTTAATTCTTCATTGACTATTTTCTCGCCCCACGTCCTCGACCAATCTAGGTAAACTTCTCTGAGAGTCTGGCAGATGCCTTAGATGTTGTCTCTACGTAAATAACCGATATCATAATTATACCTACCATTGTTTTGTTTATTTTTCCTCGTGTATTTAATAAATTACATTTGCCCTGTTATTTTCCCTAAATTAATTTCCGGGGTTGAGGTGGGATTTGAATTATTATTAATAGTAAAAGTGTGAAATTTTCCATTTTGATTGAAATCATTTTGCCAATGGTTAGAAGATTTACCACGGAAATAATCCTATTTAATAATATGGGAGGCATTTGAGAAAGAGATTGGAATTTAATTACTATCACCCTTATCAGTCAACTACTGTGAACTTTGACGTCTCATCAGATAAAGGTCATATCTTATGCCAACTCATTGGAATTAAAATAAATTTACATATTGATTGGCAGATTGTATCAAAAACAAGACCAATTTTTTTCAATAACATTCTTTGACTTTATAGTTCCGGTAGTTCGTTGGGAAGATAGTTTCCAAAAGGCCTTATTTTCCTCAATTTATCCTTTCCAAACTGTCTGCCCAAACTTATCCGTTCACTCCTATATGAGTTGCCAAATGCGATGCAATTGGATCACAAAGCTCAATTTCCTTGGCGGTTGTAACATTTGAACTCTCTAATGCCTTTATTGGTTTCATCAAGACGAGCGGAATTAAGTAATGACTGCACCGCCTAACTCTTTTCTTTTAGTCGATTATTAATTTTTTCCTCCACTTGATTAATTACACGCAATTAGCCCTCCATTGTTCCAACTTTTTATTGGCATATAATATTTAACTTTAAGGGATTCATCTGTGTTACCTAAGGCCGACATTTTCATAATGACTCCTCTGTGAATTTTTTCCAATGTAAAATATTATTATATTTCAAACTCTTCACAAGTTGAGCCACAGAAATAGAAAAAAATATATTTCCTCTCCACTACTTTAGAATGATCTTTTATTGAATTAAGTGAAGGGGATAATATGATTTGATGAAAAATGAATTTAGTGTCATCATCTCAGATGCACCAAATCCTGCAATTCCTTTCACAGTTCGTTATATTTTCCCAAGGATCAGAGGTCTATAAGCGATATTCGCTTCCAAATTTATTTCCATATGCTCAACTGATATCTCTTCTTATTTTTTGTACTTTACTACTGCTCACAGCACACCAAGGGAATTTCAACTGTTCTGACCTTTTGGGGAAAAAATCTGCATGCTGTAAATCGTTAAATAGCTTTCACTAGGAAAAAAGGTAAACTTTCATTTCGCATAGATTTTGGTGATGGCTTTGTGTCCCAGCAATTTTAAGTCAAATTTTAACATTTCTTTCACTTCCACAAGAACCCTGCATTGGTTGGAGAGTTGATCTCTTTGATTCCGACAATTTGTCATTCCATTTCAATCAATATTTCGTACTTATTTATTTATTTCAAATGGCAGCCGTTTTGATAGCTATCATTAGCCCTTTAGCTGACTTCGGACTTCACAGGGGGAAGAAACGTCAAAGTAACAGAAAATCGATGGGTGGGGAACAGAGGAGTGGTGTACAGCTGTAAAAGAGAGACACAAAGGCAGAGAAAAGGTAGGATGATTACTGTGGAAGTGGTAGAGTATGGCATACAGTGGGGTCATGGTAGTTTGAAGTGAGAAGTCAACTATACAGTGGGGTGATGGTAGTTTGAAGTGAGAAGTCAACTACCAGTCAATAGACTTTTTTCCGCATAAGTATACGTTGCCCAGGGTGCACCACATGGAGGTTGTAAGTACACGTTGCCCAGGGTGCACCACGTGGAGGTATGCCGTTTGAGTATACGTTGCCCAGAGAATAATAGACTTTTCTGCCGTATGAATATACGTTGCCCAGGGTGCACCACGTGATAGACTTACTTGCCGTATGAGTACACGTTGCCCAGGGTGCACCACGTGGTGCCGTATGAATATACGTTGCCCAGGGTGCACCACGTGGATGTAAGTCTATCGCACACCCGCATTTCATACTTTTAGACAGAAGATAATATTATGTTGGGGCTTACTAACACGACTCTTTGCCTCTCTAATTGTTTGCTTTTAACGTATTTAACATGGAAATTTGCTTTTTATATTTAAGCGATATTCGAGTGTATAACTAAGCAATGGTAAATACGTGGGAGGGGAAAAGATTCGGGAAGAAAGGGGTTGGTGGAAAGTTAGGGGAAAAAATCGCAGTGTCAGAGACTTTTGCACGCGTAGAGTTGCCTTCACATTTAGGTATAAATAAAATTCCTTGCTGTGCAACTGCCGCAGAAGAAGTTGGTGTATTTGACCTTATTAGACATAAAGAAACCAAGTCGGCCATGTTTACCGGCTTGGTGGAAGAAGATAGCCAGCGACTACTTGACCCAAAATGTGAATCATAAAATCACCACTGCGTTGTCAGAACTCCCCCAACTGCTATTGCATGTACACTAAGGATACACAGTGACCTTAAACTGATTAATTGCCCTTGAAAGGTGGGTCAGCAATTTTGGCCCAAAAGTTAAGTTTATTTTCTTCAGTGTGGAAATTTTGGCTTAGTAAACCAGTATTACAAAGTGTTCACTTGTAGTAGTAATAACAATTGTATATTGTGCTAAATTTTGGACAATAAAGTGATTATTCTACGATGGTGGGAGTAGCAACACTACTTCCCAGGAGTGAAACAATATGTGAGGCACCGCCAATCGGTAATGACAACCATTTCAATTCCATGGATGATAGCAACCGTTGGAATGGTTCAGGATAGTCATTAAATGCTTAATAATAAGCTGAGCCCAAACAAACGAATGCGTTTTCTAAACATGGTAGGGAGTATCATTTGGATCTCATTCTCATTGTTAATCAATTTCCAGTCTATTGTACTTAACTCGAATAAAGTTTGGTTTAGACGTCAATAGCAAATAAATTTTAAATTTAACTTTAACCATACCAAACTTAAATTTGTCAAATATTTATTTATATCAATTGGCAAGCGTTATAATAGTTATCATTAGCCCTTTAGTTGACTTCAGGCTTCACAGAGGGGAAGGAACGTCAAAGAGAAAAAATAGGCGAGACTGGGTGAGGAACAGAAAAGTGTTTCAAAGATGTAAAAGAGACAGACACAAAGTTAGAAAAAAGGTGAGGTGAGCACTGTGGGAGTGGTTGAATATGACATACAGTTGGGTCAAGGTAGTTTTAAGTGAGAAGTCAACTGCCAGTTAATAGACTTTTTAGCTGTGTGAGTATACGTTGTCCAGGGTACACCACGTGGAGGTAAGTCTATCGCACACCCCTTGTTTTTTTTTATTTTTACTATTACCATTACAATTATAATTATAATATGTCAAATATATACCAACAAAGGCACTTCAAATAACGTGTAAGGGAGACAGAAATGGTTGGGAATCCAAAAAAGTAGTTTTAGTTCGTTTAAACGCTAAATTTTCAACATGTCCTCGTCTTTTTCTCTTCCATTCATTTAATCAGCTGCTGCTTGGCATTAAAAATTGAAGAAATGCTTGAACCGATGTCACGCGACTGTTGGTAATTCACCGGTCAATTTATGATGTTAATCCGACATCTTTATTTCCGTGAGCTTAAGAACGAGCCGATTATCAATGTCGGAAACACAACTACACTTTATTTCACCCTGATCTCCAGCATTGTACTGTTCAAAGGACACTGAGCGAGAATTTTTTGGGCACCATATTAGTCGAACTTTGTGTTGGAAATAATCCCCCCCCAAAACAACAACTAGTAGAGAGCTATATTTATTTATATCAAATGGCAGGCGCTATGATGGTTATCATTAGCCCCTTAGTTGACTTCGGGCTTCACAGAGGGGAAGGAACATCAAAATGAAAAAAAGTCGAGATGGAGTGGGGGGGGGGTGGGGAACAGAAGTGTGCTTCAAAGACGAAGGTGGAAAAGATAGAAAAAAGGTGAGATGAGTACCGCGGAAATAGTCGAATATGACACAGTATGACATAGTTTGAAGTCAGAAGTCAACTGCCGAGTGATGGACTTTTTGCCGTATGAGTATACGTTGCCCAGGATACACCACGTGGAGGTAAGTCTATCGCACGCCCCACTAGTGGAGAGTTAGTTTGAGCTAAATACGCTCTCAATGCATTTGAGCGGTGAAATTATACAGTCAAGTGATTGTATTTACGCGGTCAGGCGGATATCGTTTATCGTAGGGATATTTTTTCATCTACTTACTAAAAACAGTTGAGAAGACGACCATGGAGCTCGGATAAAAAGACGTTCACTTGATACTCACTTCTACTCAACATTATCCCCTGGAAATGTGAACATACTCGTCCTTTAAAAATTTCAATTTTCGCCTGCTTTTGTGTTTCCCCAAGTGGAAAAGACTTGATCTCTACCACATCAAGCACAGCTGTTGACAAACTCGTTTTCTGGAGAGCTGTTAAGGGGAATAAAGCTAGTATATGGATGCTGCTCAAATGAGCGTCAAATTGTCATGCACAGTAAAAATAAAAATATGATTGTAATTTTAAAAAAAAGGGTTGCTGTGTAAAAGTGTGTTGCATTCTTTCGTAGGTTCCTAATGGAGATTTAGTGCCAATTTTGATCATTCATCAAAAATAGCAAACATCAAATGAAGTCAGAAGGGTGGATAGGGTCTTAGTTGTTTTAATAATTACTCAAAATGTTAACTCAACCATGTTTCAAACAGTTGTATGGGAGGCTAACAAATACGACCTTGAATAGAAGTGGAGAAGTTGCGTCTTTCGAAATTAGTCATGCAAAGATGGAAAGATAGCTCGTTAGTTAAGATGTCAATTAATTGCCGTAATTAATTAATAGGGATTAAGACGCCCTAATCGCAACTCCAGCTACTTAGAAACGCTGACTTAGAGTTTGAAATCTCTATTTGCTTATACTCCCTTATTGATTGATGTCATTTTGAAAGTTCCATGCCTCACATTATAATGTTTACTTTAGATATGTTACTCACTTTGCTTGAGTTGAGGGCATAAACTCTCCTGTAAATAGCCGAAAGTTTTCCCATACTTTGAACCCATTTCTTCTTAAACAGAGTTGTTAAGCCCTAACAACTGCGCATATTTAGCAAAATAAAAGCTGGTTACATTTTCGCCCTTCACTAATATTGAAAGTGGAGGCCAAGAGTAACATAAGGATATTTTTTGCTTCGTTCCCAGGTAAATTATCTCTTATTTCATCATATAGTAATGGGGGGCAAAGTGTGTGAGATCGTCAGCTATAATGGCTGATAGAAGTCACAATATCGTATTGTATAGTAAAGTGGCTTTACTATGAGGCAATGTGGGGCGGAATGGGTGATGTTGATGGCAAATGCTCATTTTGTTAATTTAACTTTAAATCCCATATCCTTTCCCTTTAAAATTTCACATTGAAATAGCATGAAGAACGTTGTGTGAAATTGTAGGCCACGCTCTCCCCCGATTCTCGCTGAAGTGGAGTCAATTAGCTCTGAAAACCATATATGAGGTGAGAAATACGGTACAATTACTGCATTTACACTGCTTTTGACCATGAAAATAAGAGGACTTCTTGAGCGCTTTCAAAAGCAGTAGTTATTATGGGGTATAATTTCTCACCAGAATTACCTCGATAAGTCAAATGTTAGTTATGTAGGCAAGAAAAAAAATAGGGTGATTACTGCTCCCTGTTTAACGTTAAGCCTACCCATTACTGATTTATCTGTAGATACTCACTTATCACACTTCCGGGTGCTAAAGGGAATCAAAACTTGGAAGAATATGCTCCCCTTTTAGTCACCCAGTTGGAAAGCATATCTCAGTATATTATACAAGAGCGTATATTTCAAGCGGATTGATTACCTAGTTATTCATCAATACGTCAACAAGCGTACTTCATGACCAGATCAGAGCACAGTAAAGGGAAATCATTGTGATGGAAATGCAATAAAGGCAAGAAATTAATACTGCTACTTTCTTTCACACTCTCAGTGCTTTTGCATTACTGACGAAATAAAATTGTGCAATTTGCAAGGATAGTAAAGAGAGATGCACGAAGTAATGGGAAAAACAAAAGAAATGAGTAAATTTGCTTCCCATTTTTAACTGAATTATAAGGAGAAATGGCAAATTCGATGACGATATTTGCCACCATCATAACATAATGCTCAAAATTCATAGTTCTCAAACACATTTTGCTTTACTTATGCTTTATTAAATTAACCGGAGCGTGACTTCTACGCATTAGTTAACTTGCTCCTTTGTAAGTGTTATTTTTTAAAATCAATTCTCCTTAAGTCCGTGTCAATTATTGGAATATGATTAATAAATTCTCGTTTCTTAATCCCATGGCATCTAGGTAGACTCTCCAATTAACAAATATATATATATATATATATATATATATATATCATTTAGGAAAAGAATTTGGCTTATTTACGCGTTATCCTTCAGTAACTCTAGTACAAACGCTTCAATTCTATGCACCCACTAGATTAATAATACATATTCTTAACTTGAAGTGCAAACTTCTTTTGTAAAATTCATTCAGCACCACCTTGTTTAACCTCCACATTCTAAATATAACTCAATCAAGTATGTTGGATTGGGTTTGCATAGCGACTCCGTGCTCCTGAGAACGTTTGTTAAAAAAAGGTGTCAACACCTGTCACTCGTTTCTGGCTCAGATACCGTTCAAACACCATGACATGAATGGCCTCAGTCACTGACTAAACATTCAATGTATTCTCCTGTCATTATCAATTAGTCCGTTTATAATCACTTACTCTTGTTAGTTTTCGTTACTAAAGACTAATGTGCTACTGTACTTTCACCGCTGGATCAATTTATACCCAGTACTCAACTTTATTAATCTTAAGGCTATACTTTAATAAAAGTCAACGCTAAATCTATCTCATAGCGGAAAAAAGAAGAGGAAATGAGGAAGATGCAGAGAACAACTTGAGGCCTATTTTACAAATAAGTATTGACCTTGAAATTTTAATCTACACCCCAGCTGATCCAGTTAGGGTCAACCATTTCATTCACCATTAAAGAATATCAATTGAGGTTTTATCAAGTTGAGGCATGTTTTGTAACTAAACCTGCAAATTCCTATTGGCGGGGTTAGTTTATTTACTTAATACAGATCCATTCTAGAACTTTGAAAGTGTTAAGAGCCTATATTATTTTAAGATTGGCATGACATTACGATGCGATTGGCAGGTTTAATTTTATTTTCATTTAAATATGAAAAAAACTGATAGCGCTGTTATTATTTGCAATAAGGTGAAAAGTTGTGAACAATTTAAGCAAAAAAAAGTTATTTGATTTTCGTCAAGAATTATTGCAAATATTTCTCAATTGGATCATTTTCTTCTCCCCCCGAAATCCATTTGCCAGTCAATTCATTTGGACTAGTGGTCACTCAATTTCAATGCCTTCTTCTGCTAATAGTCAAAATATTAGGATATTAGTTAAAGTCAATGCCATTTTTATGCACAAACCCACTGGAGCTCGCTCAAAGAGACGTTTGAATATTTTGTCATTCTAAAGTTGATGACACTTTATATGACGGTCAACTTTAGGTCTTTTCCCATAACAAATATAACCTGCCATCACACCTCGGAAATGTTTCTTTCATTTAGTGAGACTTCTAAATTTCGATTTAAATTTGAAATAATAAAGTATATTTTCTTTTATTCTAATCGGAGAATTAAATTACTTAACTTTCACAGGCAATGAGGATGGTGTGTTCCGAATTCAGCCACATACCAACCATTAATGCTTAAACACTTTCATTATATCAATTTACTAAATGTACTTTTGCATAAAAGCCATACAAGGCCTAAACGTCCCATAATAAAATAACACGCGGATCTTCGGAGTTCTGGAGGTACAGCAGTTAGCTTGTTGACTTAGGAAGTCACAGTTCATAAGTTCAATAACCACCGGTACAAGATTTGAGGTTCTCACAAGAGTGGTTTCTTGATATTAATTTGCAACTCACGAAGCGTGTCGAGGAACGCTCTCGTAAATGTATTGGCACTAACACTAGCTATTAAAAATTTTCAGGTTAAGTCATGTAGAAAATGTATATTTATATCAAATGGCAGGCGTTTTGATATTTAACAGTAGTCCTTTAGCTGACTTCGGGCTTCACAGAGAGATGAGGGGGAACATCAAAGTGAGAAAAGTCGAGAGGGGGGAATTGTAGAATGAATCACAGATGTAAAAGCGACAGAGAGACACAAAGGGAGAGAAAAGGTAAGGTGAGTATTGTGGAAGTGGTGGAATAAGACATACAGTGGAATCATGGTAGTTTGAAGTCGGAAGTCAACTTCCGGTTAATAGACCTTTTTGCCATATGAGTATACGTTGCCCAGGGTGCACCACATGGAGTAAAGTCTATCGCACACCCTATAGTGAAAATGTATTCTTCTGTATGTTAATCCGGTGAAAAGTATTCCATGATCATGTTTGTATTTCCTACCATCGTGTTAAGACTAGGAAGGTACCCAGAGGGCATGATTCCTAAATAAGCTTCGAAAATTTTAAATTTGAATATTGTATAGTTGGTTAAAATGGACCATTATTTTTTCCAAAAGAGCATTTAAGTATCATTTAAGAATGTATATTAATTTTATAACTTAGTATTTAATAATTTTCACAATCGTTCAATAAGCATTGAAATTGTATATGCAGTGAATTGAGTAACTTTTCTTAGGCGGTGTAATTATTCGCTTCGAGTAATTGTGGTTACTTAGGAAATTGACAAATTTCTAAAGTGTTTTAACTCACTTTCCATTAAAAAAAGCATTTAAAATTAAGGAAGAATGCTCTATGCCGTATATGGCACGCCGAAAATCTCTTGTAAAAGCCATTAACATGCATGTAAAATGAGTTTTAATCCAATCTGTTGTGTCCAAAGTTGGACTGGAGGTAATTTTGGCATGCACAGTCAATGGACATAGTGGGAATCTCGGATGCATTGTCATAAGAAATTTTCCAAATTACAATATTAGAATTAATTAGAATTTGACTCCAATATCTAGTAAAAAATCCATACTTTGTCTTTTTAATAGAAATCTATATTCTGTCAGGAATTTATGGTAAGTTATGCTCAAACAGGGCATTATTTCTATTTAATGAAAGAAAGCTTTTGACCATAAACGTGACTTCTGTAATACTTCAGCTGGCTAGTTTTAACCAGCCGATGAATATTAGCTTCTCTACGTTGTACATCCACGTAGACCTGTCTTTAGTATCAACTCGCATTCCTAAGGGGAAAGCACTTTTACACATACAGACTCAGGGGATTCAGCGAGATCACGACCGGGCCAAATTGCATCCGCTTGGATACTCCTAGTGAGCTTCGACAATTGCGCAAAATCAGTCATACGTTTGGATGTATTATCTCAAACTTGAATTTTTATTGAAGGATCGAATAATTGAAGTTCTATTGAAAAAGTTGTGGAGAAACAATCCACTCTATACTCTTTGTGATATGCTTTCCAGCACCTTGCTTTATACTAGACAACTTGGCAATACTATATGTTTAGGTATAATTTTAATGTCCACGTTAAAACGCTGCGTCCAGATCTGGAATTGAAAAAACGCCTGTTTTAAGGTTGCTTTGATACAGCACTATGGTAGGGAGTTGACTTCTGACTTCACACTACCATGACCCAACTCTAGGCCATATTCCATCACTTCCGCAGTACTCAACTCACCTTACCTTTTTCTCTACCTTTGTGTCCACCTGTCTCTCTTACATCTGTGAGACACTCTTCTGTCTCCCCCCTTCCTCCCCCCACGACTTATTGTGACTTTGGTGTTCTTACCCTCTGTGAAGCCCGAGGTCAAATAAAGGGATAATGGTGACTACCATTAGGCCTGCCATTTAATGCAAATAAATATTTAAAAGATTGCGGTTTATCCACAACTTCAAATCCCATTTTTATTGAATTGGCTTAAATATAGATGATAGTTTCAAATCTTATGCATTTGAGCTAAAAATACTCAATTTCGCCTATTGGTATGAATGCTAGTACTTTAAAATCCAAACCCCCGGGCTTCCTAGGGAAGTCCTACATTAATTAAAGTGTGTTTTCACAAAAATAGTGTACGTTGAAGCACTGGTATTACCCCAAAATTTATGGTAAGATGAAGAATGGCACAAACCAATCAAATGGCGAGAAGGCCAAGTTTATCGACAGATAAATTAACCCTACGTGCGTGGAAAAGTGCTCACGTGTTCCCACGCGTCCTTGAGAACTCTGCACTGACTGGGTAAGCTAAACCGTATGCAGCAGTGGTTTAATGATTTGTGTAAACGGACTGAGATTTCATTTTATTTCGACTTGAATGAATCGTAAAATATTTAGTGACGTCATTCATTCTAAAATTCAGTTCCAGGGGAGAGGGAGAGCAAGGCTGAGAATGTTAAATTATATGGGTGGAAGTTCTCGAATTTTTTATGTCAAATTGTTTATAAGGAATCATGAGGTAAACAAGTCAAGCATTAATCACCTAGACTCTACATAGTTTAATGGTTCCATTTTTTTGAACCAAAAGGAATAGAAGTTGGCATAGTGAAACAAAGAAGGTTAGGCTCTATAGAGCCAGGTATTAACACACAGACTCACCATTGTCGCAAATAGTTAAAGCTTGATGAGAAATAAGGGCCGAATTCTCACGTTTAGAAACCTTTCCAAGATTTTACTTTACTTTGAAAGCATTCCTCTTGCTTGGATGAGTGTTGACAAGTGTTAGGGAAAACTAGCTAAGCTGGTGCTACTCCAAATCTAACGAGCTTCATTATTACAAGATAGGGGGTGCGCGCTAGACTTACCTCCACGCGGGGCACCCTGGGCAACATATACTCATACGGAAAAAAGGTTCACAAACTGACAGTTGACTTCTGATTTCAAACTACCGTCACTCCACTGCATGTCATATTCGACTACTTCACAGTACTCACCTCACCTTTTTTCTACCTTTGTGTTTGTCTCTTTTGCATCTTTGAAACACTCTTCTGTTTCTTCCCCCTCCCCCCCCCCCCCAACTATTTTAACTTTGATGTTCCTCCCCTCTGTTAAACCCGAAGTCAACTATAGGGGTAATGGTAACTATCAAAACGCCTGCGATTTGGTATAAATTATAGCAAGATATAAAGAAGACAGAGAAAGGAGCCTGAATATTTGTCCAAATGGGTCGGTTCCACAGTGATTAGTGTGCTCGACTGTGCTATCACTGTTCACCAGCTCCATGACCTTGGTACAAACTCAATAATCGAAATGCCAATCTCACTGGCTAAGTCGTTCTAATTAGAGGGGGGAGGGAAGAGGCAACATTCTAGTTAAGAAATTATAATTTACTAATTCGAAGGCGATTCTACTACAACGTAATGCAAAAATATGCAGCCTAAAATGGAAATTATGCAAATAAATAGAAAGACCTAATGTCTAATCACAGAACGTTTTTCCGTTTTAGAAATAAAAATGTGAAATAGTCTGAAGAAAGAGTTGTTAGAGGCTGCTTTTCCGGCCAAGATTTTCGATTATTGTCAGATTGGTTAACAATGCGAACCAATTGCAAGAGTCAAGAAAAACAACTGCCATTTTTTAGCATTATAAAAATATTCATAATTACTGATTAACAAATCTATTTATTTTTACATTTCCTTTTTGTTTCTCAGGTAGAGAGAGATTACATTCATGTGTTTTAATTTCCAACTAATTCTTGACCACTCTAATTTTCCTGATCTCACCAATTAAGCACTTGATTAACCAGGCATTATTAGTATCCAGCTAATTAACTGCCTGATTTTTTTTCATTGAAGTTCAAGCAAGACTTCATGCTAAACCTCCAATCCTATTAATTTTTATCAACTAATTGGCATGTGCTTATTGAGTTTTACTCTGGAAGATAGGCACTTTTAGGTCCGTAGTCTACAAGATGGGCGTATTCTCCATTTACGAACTGATTGAAACGAACTTCGGTCACGCATAGTCAATCCAGTTAATCGATTCAAATGCATCTTCCCAAATTGCTTTTTGAACATTCGTCCTTTTGAATCCCTTACCCATCGCCAGTTTCTTAAAGGGTTGGTTGTCCTCATGTATACAAATCTATGTACATACACACACACGCACACACACACACATCAAGGAGCTATACCATTCATCTCTGAAAACCCGTCTCTCTCTTCCCACTCCCCTCCCCCCTCCCTATTCCCATCCCAAAACGGATCTTTTTCTCTGATCTCTAACCAACGTGCTCCCCTTTCCTTATCTTATTGGGTCATTAGAAGGGTGGTACCTCATTTGGTCATACTTGTCTCTCAGAACTTGAGCTATTTATATTCTTTAAACCGCTTGTTCTCTATCAAAATAAATATTCTTTCACATTTCTAGTTTGTGGTGTGGTAATTAGTTTCATTCTGGAATGAAATAATCTTATAATTAGTAATTCGATTTTAAAGTTAAAATATTGGGGAAAGATCCAAATGAACCTTTATGTGGTAAATTATAAATAGGTCATACAGCTGCCAATGCGACATCGATAACAATTTTCAGTAAAAATTAACCATGAAACAATTTTGATAACTGACTAACTTATTCTCCGCCTTTTTAACAAGTATTTAACAATCAGTTAAGGCAACTCTTTAGTGGCTTATTCAACACTGTTCACTTTTGCTACACCAAAGCTCACGGATTCGACTCCCATCCGTGGCACACGCTGTGAGTGGAATGATCAACAACACGAGATAAGCATGAGTAATCTTGAAGGGTTGAGGAATGTGAGTATCTCACCAATGAATCTCCATTCACCGGTGTAGGGCAATTTCTAGAATGTCCTCATTACCATTACCGCAACTTAAAGGGAAGAGTAGTGCAATGAAAGTGACAAGTCTCCTTCATTATTCCTATCCTTGAAATTGACAAACAATTACTTGGACTAAACTGAAATTTCAATTTTAAAAGCAAATATTTCAATAGATTGATGAAGGAGGAGAGGTAGAAAAGCATTGAGGCAAAAAATAGTTGTTATCGCCATTTATTAAGGTGAAATATGTTTGGAAGCAGAGGTTTTGCATTTGAGTCTCGTATTTTTTTCATTTTTGGCTCCGTTTATGTGAAAAGGATATTAAGCATTAGCATTTCACGCAACGTTAATGGAACATCGCGATTCCTATGCTACACAATGACAGAAAAATTCATAATTTAATTTCAACTTAATTAAATCTCTGTCACTATTGATTTACATCACACAGAACAAGGCATGGGTTAATTTGTGAATTGAGTTGGTTGCGTCTGAAACGGTAATTGGCATTTTAGTTTTTAGCTGGTTATTAAGGCAATTGAAGTCTGTTCCAAGTTCAACAATAAAAAAACAAAGTCAATGTATCAATTTTCATGGCATGGGGTGGGTGATAGTCTTACCTCCACGTGGTACACCCTGGGCAACGTATACTCATACGGTAAAATAGCCCATGAACCGCCAGTTGATTTCTGACAACAAACTATCATGACCCTACTATATGTCATATTCGGCTACTTCACAGTACTCACCTCACCTTTTTTCTACCTTTATGTTTGTCTCTTTTACATCTTTGAATCTCTCTTCTGCTCCCCCTCTCGAATTTTTCTCACTTTGACGTTTCTTCCCCTCTGTGAAGCCTGAAGTCAACTAAAGGGGTAATGATGACCATCAGAACGCCTGCCATTTGAATAAATAAATAAATTTTCATGGCATTTCATCAGTAATTAGGGTGATTACAATTGTGCGATAAAAATTAACCTTTCTATCCAGTGGATGACAAATTTTAATGATGCATCTTTTTCTTGAGTCTAGTTTTAGATGTTAACTATGGATTTTTACGAGTTCACATGAGAAATGATTGAAAATTGAATTTGAATTTCAGAAAATGGCAGACATTTTCTTTGCCATTCCTTTATGTTCCTCAATTGTAGTTCCTTTGTCTCTAATCGAAGGCAGCTGAGAGCATGTCAAAGATAGAGTACAGTGTCTGCTTGTCATGCCCAACAAAACGCAACAGTCCAAAATTTGTTACTTTGATATTAGGAATAAACGAAAAAAGCACCGCAACACTTGATATAACTTGAAGTGGGGAAAAGGGGAGGGGGGAGGGGGGA